>WEIU01024080.1:118166-252227 GCA_013389925.1 Aegithalos caudatus
GGATAGGATAAAATAGAGCTAAGCATATTTGTGTAGATTTATAGGTACTTGCTTAAAAAAAATAAATTTTGGGCCAGGTTATGCCCATGAAATGCTAGATCATGCCAATCAACTTCTCAGCATTGTGCACTGCCAAAACAATTTCACTTTAACTGCTGGAAAAAGTAATTGGGTTTGAATTGCAAGTTGTTGTTCTCTATGTTCAAGATAATATTTCACTGTTCTCTTTTCCAGTCATTTTTCTCCTTCTAAGTGTTATCTCTCATGTCTTTACAACAGAGCTTGATATCTGTCCTTTTGGTTCAGGTTCATGTCCTGGGAGACTTTGCAAAACCTGGGTATGTGTGAAGATTTAAGCCCTTGCTGCCTGTGATGTAGCCATTGTGGTGTAGTAAATACCTCTGCTTCTGTCTGGAGAAGCTTTTCTTTTTCTGCATGTGAAGGACCTAAAAAAAGATCTCTGAATTGCGATTTTAAATTCTGCAGCAGTGTAACTTCCTTCCACACCCAGTGTGGACATTTGCACCAGAGACACTGCAACAGTGTTTTTCCTGACAAAGATGTATTCACATTGAAAAGGAAAAAAGATTAATAACAGTGCATGCTGCAATAAAATAATGTAGAGGGTTTGTTCCTGGTTGTTGATAGGATTCCAGGGTTGTGAATGATAATGCATGTGTGACAATGCAGAAACAAGCTGTTTCTCCAGGGATGGGTTGTGATTGTCCTGTGCTTTTATAATTTTCTCTGTGAGCACAGGAACAAAACCCAGCACAGTGGGCAGCATTGAGTACCTCTACCTTTGCTGGCACACAGGAGCTCACTGGAGCTGACCAGAGCTGTGGGGATGTGGTGTCACCTTGCCCAGTCTGAGTCACTGTGTGCTCACAGCTCCTGGGCAGGCAGAGCCAGTTCAGGTCACTCAGCAAGATACATGGATTTAACAGGCAGGAAAAGGCTTTGCACACCTGCCTGGGGTGGGATTTGTGTTCCCACTGCAGAGCAGGAGCCTGGGTGCTTCCTCTCCCCTGCTGCCCCAGCAGCATCACAGCTGTGTCTGTCACCTCTCTGGAAGTGCCAGAACCCAGTGCAGGCACTGAGAGTCCATGCACACCTGGAGTCCATTCCCAGGATGCTAAGAGGGAAAAACCTGGCCTGCTTTGCTTCAATCATTGCAATTTAGTGGCTCCCAGAGAGCAACCATGGCCCCCATTCTGCAACACTTGAAATCTTGTTTAACCTGAGCCTCTCCCAGGGTGTCCCTGGCTGGGCAGGCTGCTCCCTGCTCACATTAATGCTTGTGAAGAGCAGGGGCAGGCACTGAGCTCTGCTCTGTGCTGACAGTGACAGGACACGAGGGAGTGGCCTGAGGCTGTGTCAGGGGAGGTTTAGGTGGGATATTAGGAAAAGGTTCTGCCCCCAGAGGGTGGTTGGGCACTGGAACAGGCTCCCCAGGGAAGTGGTCACAGCACCAAGCCTGGCAGAGCTCAGGGAGTGTTTGGACAATGCTCTCAGGCACTCGGTGTGACTCTTGGGAATGGCGCTGAGCAGGGCCAGGAGTTGGACTTGGTGATCCTTGTGGTCCATTCCAGCTCAGCAGATTCCGTGATTCTGTGAGCAAGACTAAAACCCAGCAAGAGCTGAATCCAGCTGAATCTGTACAACAGCTCAGTTAATGAGCTAATGCAATTTTGTATATGATATTCTTTCACCTTTGTTTAGTTACCAAAAGTACTTCTTAAAAAGGGAGAAAACCTCTTGAGAACAAGAACAAAGTTTATTTTGTAGTCATTGCCAATTAAGTATTTTCATCCTAATTAGATGCATGCTGCATTCAACTTGTACACATAAGCTTTTTTTTTTGAAAAACCAATAACAAAATTTCTTCCAGTTTTTCCTCAATCTCTCAGAGTAATAGGGAGATTAACATTCTGAATGATAAAAACCAAAAGCTAAAATTATAATAATTAACTCCAACATTGCATGTAATATCAAGAGAAAACTTTCTTATTATGTGTGTTGCCTTTAATTATAATTTGAATGTTTGAAAAGGAGAAATTAATTATAGTTTTTATCTTGAGATTGGCAAAACTCAAAACATAAAGCTGATAGAGGATGCTCTGGAGAACATCTTACCCACCATTCAATTTAAACGTCATTTTAAAAGCCCAGCCTCCTGATGAGTTGCTTAGATTTCCAAACCATGATATTCCCTTGTCATTAAAAGCACAGTGTGAGTCCAATTTCCAGACCTTGTGCAAATTATAATATCCTCCAGTAATCTGAAATGGGAATGCTCAGGCCATCATACCTGGCATTTTGGAGTAACTCACTTCTGGGGGCTTTCCTACATTAATTTGTCTTTCCAGCATGCAGGTGCTATTGTGGTACAGAACAGAAAACAGCACTTTTGGACCTGATCTTCAGCTAATTTGTCATGAAAAGCCCATAATTTTAGCAGAAGCCCAGTGTTACCCTTATTGCCATGCTGCAGACCCTTTCAAGTGCTACAGCAGAACAGAAGAGAGCAAAAGTGACAATGCCCACACTAATCAGAGGCTCACAGATCTAACACTGTTTATAATGTATCTGCTGTTCCTTCAGCAAACAGAAGACACTTTTAATAATTATTCCTTATCGATAAGCTTAGATAGGTTTTACAAGTCATATTATCTATCACATCCCTAATTAAATGAATTAGGGTTTTTTATTGCTGTTGCCAATTACAAGTGATCTCCAGAACATTCCTGAAGTCTCTAATTATAATTTATCTCTGTCTATTTGTATAATGGCTAAGTGTTGTGCCACTGAAGAGCAAACTCATATAATCAAATAACATGTCCTTTACCACTTGAATTAATAAGGGTTGTGCAAGTCCAGGTTTACAATTAAATGAGTCCTGGGGAAGGTCTTTGAGGCCAGGAGAAATTTGTTTCAGTTTGAAAAGCAAGCAAAAAAAAAAGTATTTACCCAGTGGGTTTTGCCTTATAAAATACATATTTTTTCAATAGTAGGAAATAAATGTTTGTGTTTTGCAGCAGTTGAAGATAAAATATGGGGGTATCACCTTTAGAGAAGTGTTCTGTAGATCTTGGAAATATGAATATTTATTCTCAAGTTGAGGGAAAATTATAATGCTATACTGTTTCAAGTGTTCTAATTTAACACCCATAATTATTTAATTTAAGTGAACTTTAAAGATTAATTTTCAGGGTGATTTTATCTCAGCCTGATTCCTGGAAGGGAAGGGACTGCATCACAAGAGTCTGTTTCTCCCCTGGCATCTTTTTGTGATACTGAGAGGCTTTATGTGGTCCTTCAGAGCATGATGGGGGCCTCTGGACTCCAGGTTACAATTATGTCTTTGCCAGGGTGCAAGAATCTTGCTGTAATCACAGGCATCCCATCATTTATCCAGGAAGGCAGGGATTTTGCTTACACATATCTATCTTTATTTATTTATTTATTTATTTATGCGTGTATGTATAAATGTACACATAATATTAAAAAGAAACAAAAAGGAAAGAAAAAAATACAAGAAGAGGTATGCACCATCTCCAGCCATTAATGAAAAAAAGACTCTGCAAAGTGGTTCTGAGAAGCTGTGGTCTGAGCTCTAAGTATCATGTCAAATTTCAGCTGCATTTAAAGGTTTTTGGGGACTCTTTCAGCAATGCTACTTTGTTCAGTTTTATCATTTTTTTCCATCCAAGCAGACATTTTGATGGAAAGAAATGCCTGTTGCCTTCTGTGATGTACTTTATCATCAGAACATACATCATTCAAGCCTGTGCTTTCTTCCTTTGACTATTATTTCTCCAGTTTTAGTTCAGGTTCAAAAAGTTAAAGTAGCATCAAGTGATCCTCCTGTATCATTGACTGTGGCAGAGCTGCCTCACAGACAGGGCATTTGTCCTAATAACCAAAACAATAACATTTTATCCCAGTTTCTGTCAGCTGTTATGCAGGGTCTGATTGTGCCATCATCAGATGCTTTTGTTTCCTTTATATTTAAACCCACAGATTGAATCCTAGGTTTACTCTGAACTGCAGATGCAATGGGCTGAGTCAAGCATCACCCACTGGTGCCAGCTCAGGACACCCTTCACAAAGCAGAGGAGGTGACCAGCCCAAAGTCACATTTTCCATTGGATTGATCACAGCATTTCCCTGAGGGGCATCCTTGCCTGCCACAGGGTTTCCCTGATGAGGGTTGTGACTCCAGTCCCAGGCACTGCCACCACCTCTGCTCTCACAGCTGACCCAAACCCTGGAGCATCTGATAAAGAAGTTTTCCCCGAGAGCAGATGATAAAGGATTCCTCTTGCATTAAAGCCCTTTAGAGAGCACAGATTGCCCTGGACAGGGTTGCCAGCACAAGTCAATCTCTTGGAACACAACCAGCACTAGATGTTTTGCACCCCCAGCAGAAGCTTCAGGAAATGATGCAGCCATCCAGTGCTGGCAGCTCTCCTCTCTTCCAGGCCCCTCAGCCAAAATGCAATTTGCATAAAGGGAAATGCAGATTTTGTAGTTTGATCTTTAGCATTACTATACAGGCCAATCTCTAGTAAAGCAAGGGAATGTCTCTATGAATGTTGTAAGTACTAGGAAAAAGTGTTCAGCTTGTACTTGACGCAATTAATGTCTGGTGAGATTGAGGAACAACTTGGGGGTTATCTCTCCTTATGTAGTGTGTAATTTTATAACCTGTTTGGGTGGAAGACATGCTATTTCTGATTAAGGGCAGAAATCCTAGCTTGGACCAGGTTTTTCTTGTGCCACAGCAGTGGCAGAGCTGTGCTACATCAGTGTGTGTCACTGTGCCAGTGCACAGTCACCACGTAGTGTACCTGCTGCAGAACTGCTCCCCTATTGCATGGCAAAACCAGATTTAATCCATGCAAGCATCTGCCTGTTCCTATTAACTTTTCCATTATGCAAACACTTGAAAGTAAAATCTGTTTTCTGTCACAGGTAACGTGATCCAGCAGCCCTTTCCACGTTATTGATGTAGGCAGCTTTTCAAAGTGAGACAGAGCAGGATGAACTTCTTATTACCTTGTTCCAGCCACTGCAGCCTGGGCAGAGGGGAGGAGCAGGCCCAGGACCCCTGGTCTGTGCTTTAAAAGAGCAGGGTAACAACAGCATCTCTTGGGCTCTTCACCACCTGGAAGTAAAGGGATGATATCAGCTTATTTAATTTCACCTCTGGTGATATTTGAAACTGATTCTCTTAAAAATATCATTTGAGCAGTTGCTATTCTGCTCAAATATTCTACCAATAGTTAGAAGTAAATATTGGTACTTTTTCCTTTTTTCTTTACAAATGCTAAGAGAAATTAGTTCAAAGTAACTTGTGAAACACAGAAAAAGGTCTTGGCTGACTGGGCAATGAACATGGGCACATTAGATCAGAAACTTACTACAGTGAAAAGGAACAAGAGAGTAGGCAATCCTTCCTTCCCTGCAACTAGTTATCAGACAAATACAAAGTTTGACTTACTACAAGGCTGGAAAATATTGCAAAAGGCAGAGGACTGTAAAGGCTTTGCAGAGACCTGTGAGAAGAGATGTGACTCTAGAATTCTGGTCTTTATACTTTGGTCCACAGGTCCAGGGGATCCCTCATATCACTGACTAATCCTATGGGATGCACAAATGGGGTTAAGGACAGGGATTTTCTTCCTGGCAGTATTGTGTTTCTCATTATATTCATCACCTCTGCTGGGGAATGGCTGAAGATTAGCAAATACCAGAAGCTGATCACTGGAAAATGTTCAGAACTGACTGGGCATGTATTTCTTTTTTTCCTCTCTATGATTGCTCTCAACCCAGAACCAGTCAAAAGAGCCTACCTGAAAATGCAGCAAGAAAGAGAAGGAGAAAAAAGAAGCATCTGGCTTGGATCCTGGTCAATAAGAATGTGTGCCCTGCACCCCAGGACTGATGACCCCAAGCATCTGCATCTTGTTCCCCTGGGGCAGTGGCTGCTTTCCCAGTTTGCTTCATCCTTTTGGAGCCAAGTCTTGGCTTGACAAGTATTTGTGCCAAGCCTCCACAGGCAGAAGAACACGCAGGGGAGGGATTTAGGCTGGGATGCCACTCCAAGACTGGTTGCAGGATAAAGAAACCTGAGCTCAAACAACTGGGCTACACTGAAATTCAGTGCACATGCCACACAGCTTGTTTTCTTCTCCCTAAGTAGTATTACATCTGTAGGAATGCACAATGACCAAACTCCATTAATTCCCTTTTAATTCACCCCTAATTTACAAGGAGCATTGTACCCACTTTCTAAGACTGTGCAGGCACTGGTCCCATTTTCTGGTGGAAATGATGAGGCAAACTGGCACAGCCATTCTTATTCATTTTTCCTAATGCATCCAGATCCCTCCCTGTCACTTAGCCATGGGTATCAGTAGGATTTTCATTGAAGGTGAGAGAAGCGGTTTGTACATGGCTGAGCATGTGTATTTTTATGTACACGTGTATGTGTACATAAATACACCTGTATAAGCATTTCCCCTGGCAGGAAACAATTCAAAGAGTTCAGAACATCTCTACTGATGATCCCAGCCAGGCAACCCAGGCAATAACTTGGCTTGGCTGGAGGTCAGGAAGTTCTGTCTGTTGTCTGTGAGCAGAGCCAAGCCAGGCACGCTGGGATGCCAGGGATTGTTGAGCAGATCTGGGAGCTGGAGTCAAACCACAGCTACCAACTGTTGGCCAGGGAGGTTTGAGCTCTGGTTTGCTGGGTTTATCCCTCCTTTGGAGCACAGTCTGGGTTGCACTGGTGTTGAGAGGCAGAAGGCTGATTACTAGCCCACAGAACCTCATACATCAGACAAATAACAAGGTAACACTAAATGCCTTGAAGCTGCCTCACAACCACTCAGAGAATCTCTGAGGGTTTTCCATGTCATCACAAGAGCAGGATGCATTTCAAGTGTCCTCTTCAGGTCCTCTGACTATCCAAGGCGATGGTGCTCAGATCATGATTGGGATAGCTGAGAGAAGTAATTACTGTAATTACACTTGTGTCTATGTGCTGCACTACTAAGGAGCCATACTGCATTTGCTGTAACTGAGGAAGCCAATGGAGATAAAGGCCAACCACAATTAGCAGCTCACAGGGCTGCTCCTGGAGCTGGTGTAGTCTATTCCTCCAGTTTGGATATTCAGGTAAATTTTCCTGCTGGCAGCTCCAGCTGACACTCAGTGCATTGCCCTGCTGTTTTCTCCTTCTAAGCTGTGAATTAACAGAGTCCTGTGGCCAGAGGTGAGGTAAAGTTCACTGATCTTTCGTGCCTCTTGACAGGACCAGGCACATGAACATGCAGCTCCACTTCTTAGAGTGAAAGGCCGAATTCGTATTTCGCAAAGGAAAGATTAAAATGCCATCAAAGGTGAAAGAATAAATTTTCAGGGTGAAAACTTCAATTTCAATGAAATTATAGCAGTAGACCTAGATAAATGTGAGGGTGGGTTGGCAGTAAGTTTGGAGGCAGTCCATTTGCTGATTAAATTTGATTTTATACGTATAGCCACGCTAAACCCCAATTATCGTTATTCAGGAAAAGCACCTGGATTAATCAGACCTGCCACATCCATCTTTTTCTAATGCTTGTTTCACTGGCTGTGACTCCTACAGAGGAAAATTTCACCAACTGATTAGTTTTACAGCTCTTACATTTCTAAGCTGCAAGTATGAAGAGCCAATATCAGATCTCCCCACTTTCCTCCCTCCCTTCCCAAACAGTCTGGAAGAGCTATCTGCAGGGAAATTGGGAAAACTGCCTTCCAATAAGGCTCCTGGGAGCATGGGGCAAGGGGTGCATGCCCAAGGAGCGTGGCAGTTCTGGGGTTTCTGCCTTGTTCCATAGGTAATGTCACAAAAAGTGAGATGTCCCAATATTGCCATTCTTTCTGCAGGTGAGGAGCATGGTGGGATCCAGGGTAGGGATGAATGCAGGAGCTTGTTTTGGGATGCAAAGCCCCAACAGCCAGTGCAGCAAGTGACAGACAGACACACATGGCACCAGAGCTGCCTCTGCCAGTGCTCCCCTCCATGGGGGAATTGCAGGGGAAGGGATGGGAGGAGGAGGTGTTGGGAACAACAGTGGCACTGAGCTGGCTGGCTGTACACCATGGGCAGGGGTGGGGCAGCTGGAGACTGGCTCATTTCTCTGATCTGGGCTCCATCAGTGCTCCCACCCCCTCTGTGCCACTGGGTGTGCAATGCCACCCTGCTCCCACCCAGTGACAACCTTGTGTCAGCAGAGAGAGGATGCCTTTAAATCATGTCCCTCAGCAAGAGGCAGTCCTGGCACTCCCCACCACCAGAGCTGGGCTGTCTGAGGGATGCAGCTGGAAGAAACACCCAGCCAGGCTCACTAATTGTTCCTGGCCATTGATTGACTGTAACAGCCCGTGGATTTTCAGGCTATTCCCTGCTAATTGAAATGACTGTGGAAGAACACACTTTGCTGCTACTCAGACATCTCTTTTGAGCCAAAGGAAATCTATCCCTTACAGTTTCCTCCAGCAAGTGAGATGACATCAGCTCTGTGGGTGGACAAATGTATTGAAAACCTGTCAAAATTCATAGTATTTTCAGAGATGCAGATATGCTCGAGCTAGAAATGCTGTTATAATCAGCTAATGTCATCTCCTTTCTATCACAGAGGTTGGAAAGGCTCACCCAGGCATTTTGACAATTTCCAAATCTAGAAAAAAATGCATCTAAAGTCAGAGCTGAACTGCTCAGTAAGAAGGTCATTAATACTGAGACAGATGAGACAGAATAGATTCTCCATATCTTCTTTTTTCTTTTTTCTTACAACTATGTGACTTTCCTTCTGATAAACTGATACTAATGAGAATTATTTTACTGATCTAAAATGTGCTAACTGGTATCTTGTGGTCTGCATCACACAGGAAATATGAATGCTTTGTTCTACCTTTGGCATCCACAGATCTTTGAAACATGGGATGTCTGAGAAGTGGGTTTGTGGGCTGCATTTCAAGATGTGTGAAAAATCTTCTTACTGGGAACCTACCAATATATTAAGGAAAGTCTGGGTGCTTGTGTGCATTTGTTTGGCTGCAAATTAAGTATTGGCCATGAAACAACATGTCCTGAGGACATGCATGGATGGGTTTCACAGCATGTAGTCTGCAGTATGAAGGACAATTTGGAGAAGGTCAAAAATTGTTTTCTTCCCCTTTTTAATCTTCACATTCACTGTACCTTTCTCTTTCTCTGCCCCCCTGTGAGTAAAGAACACGGCTGTGTGCTTCCTATATTGAGCAACTCCAACTTTCTTTTCTCCATATGAACAATTATTGTAGCCTTCCTGCCCTCTCTTGTTTCCCAGAACATGTTTTCCTTCAGTTCTGATACATCAGTTTGCACCACTGAAACTCAATGCTCTGAAACTTCACATGAATTTTACAGTCATGCAATAAGATTTTGAAGGTTAATAACATATTGTTATGGAGAAGAAAAGCACTTGAAGAAAAGCATGGAAAATTACACACAGATCAGAAGTTCTGAAAGATTTTGCAAGTTCATAAAGCCTTATAAATACAAAATGAGTTTCTCAAAGGGGCAGTCTGAACAACTCCCAAAGCCAGGAAAATCATTGTGTGAATAGTCTGAGCACGCTGCAATGCTTTCTGCACACCTCCTGGCAATGCAAATGTTCACAGCCCTTTCCTCACAGGTCCTGGCTTCATAAGCAGCCACCAGCACAGCTTATACCTTTGCTGGATTTCCCAGCCTATTTTTGAAGAGCTGCCTGACTTCTATTCCATGCACAGCTTTGCAGTTCCCTAAGTGTCAAAGCTAGGATGGGATTTCCACCCCCACTCCTCCCCCCACCCTTTACTGCATCACTGCCAACTCCACAGAGTGTCTGATCTCTCCCCAAGCCAACCTTTCTCACTTCCCAACTTTTCCCCTTGCAGTTTGAGCTGGGTTCCCAGTGCAATCCCAGTCTGTTATTTCCTAGAAGACAAACAGCCCAGCAAGGGGAAGTATTTTAGGGCATATTCCTCCTTATTTTCTTTGCTTCAATCCAATATCAAAACCGTTTTTGAAAGCATCTCTCCTGCTCCTGGCAAATATTCAGAATAATTTGACTTTCCCCCTCTGCTATGGAAAGATTTTTCTTTTCTCCCTGTCACTCAGGCACAGGCAAAAATCTAATATTATTCCTGCTGAACAGCTCTTGCCTGCTCTGGTGGCTCTGCAAAGGACTTGGAGATAACACAGCCACCAGGAGTGAGGGCTTGGTGACAATGGTGAGTTCAGAATTTTGTGCTGTGTGCCATTGTGCCCACGTGCAGAGCTGTGACTTCCTGGCAAAATGGGCTTTGGCTGTGACAAAAGTACAGACAAGAGATGAGAGAATCTTCACTTATTGAGGATGCAGGTAGTAGAAAGCCCCCATGAGCTAATGGGAATATGATGCAAAATATCCAGACCAGGAGATGAGGGTCTTCGGATCCTCCTGGTGAACAGCCTGTGAATGCTAATGCTGCTAATTAGTTGAGGGAGATGCTGTTATAAATAGAAGAGCTGACTGAATCTTTTTTGTGGCAGATAAGTGTACAATGAGTTTAGTAATTTCCTGTTTAAGAGCATGGTGATATTTGTAAAGCTATTTTTAATTGTTCATTACTGTTAATTACTTGTGGGGTTTTTTTAAAAAAAGGGACTGCATTATGAAAGAATTGAACTACATTAGAAATTATCATCAATCAAAATGCCCCCTTCAATCTGACTGCCAGGGAAGACATGTACTTTCCACCAACAGTGATTTTTCAGGCTGACATCAATTGTGAGCACTCACATTTTTATTTTCATCGTGTTTTTCTTTTTACTGTAAACAACTTCCTTTCCCTCTGTTCATGGACTGCGGGACTTTGCCTCAGTCAGGGAGAAGAGATTCTGCAAAGCCCCAGCCTTCATCTGAATTGCTGCTCTCACCTGAAGAGTGACCCCCAACACATGAAATATATTCCTGTGTCAGGAAATCTCCCCATCTCTAACACGTGGGGAGTTGCAGCAGACTAACAGCTGATGCTTCATTGCTCCTGTCCAAATGTTGTTGCCCACATGCTTGACAGTGAATTAGCTGCTAATAATGGATCACCAGACTCTTCTGGAGCGAAACATTTACAAGAACCGACATGCTGCCAAGTTTAAAGTCTGGGAACACAAGGCAATTTCAAACCTGTCATTTCCTCACAGGAAGGGGATTATTGCTTTGCTATCAGCAAAGATACTGTGTTATGTAGCTTTTCTGCCCTTGAATTATTTAGGTCACATGGGATGGCCATGGGTTATATCAAAAAATGCATCTTTTGGGTCTGTTTATGTACTGGATGTATGTCTATATAAACATTCAGTGTGGAATTCACTGGCTACGTGCACACCCAGTGCAGGTGCACAGATCACATGCATGCAAGTCTCTGTGCTTACAAACTTGCCAATTGCCTCAGACAGCCCCTGTAACAGAGATTTATTGCCAGCTGCCCCTGTTCCTGGCAGTCAAGGTGCCTCCTGTATAGGTACAAGGAATGAGTGCAGCACCCAAGGCATTGACTGAAGGCAAAGTTGGCAAGAACCTCTGCTTTATCCTTGGTGCCATAAGCCTTTGGTTTATGTAGCTGAACTTCACTGCCCTATCCAGTGAGAGGTGCTCTGAGAGACATCTCTGGTCACAGCTTTTCTATAGCTGTGCCTGTTTCTGCTCATCAACACAATTAAGGACTGGGTAGATGATAAAGTTGCCAGTTCATGTGGAGTGAGGCTGTGCTGTTGCATCAAGAAGGCAGCAGCTGATCCCATGCTCATTTTGAGTGAGCCATCTCATACTCCCTGCTGGGTTTTGCAAGAATTTCTGTGGACACTGGTGCTCAGAGTGTAAAGAGACTCAAGTAATGCATTCACATGCCTACACTGCAGAAAAGTGGGAGATGGATTGGACCTAGTTTTTAAAACATTGGAAATCCTGTATCAGAAAATGTATCTGAGCCATGTTCTGGCTTTCCAGAAAAGCCATGCTTCTGCTGCTGAGTGTCCCTTTTACTAGTTAAAGGACAAGAACTGTGGTAACAAATTCATAGTAAACTACTGGTTTGTAGAAAAAACATTCTACAATTTTAAGCCTTGTTTCATTTTTGTTATGATATTGAAGCATACAGTGATAATAAGACATGCTAATATTTTGTTCGTATCTGGTAATTAACAATATAAATATTCTCAGGGTGCTCTCAAGTCTTCTCTTTTGCACATCCATTTCCTCTGCTTCACAGTCTTTAGTTAAACTGGCTTGAAAAATCATATTTTTCAGAATGTGCATGTTTCTTGAGGAAGAGTTTTATCTTGAATAAAAGTTGATTTCTTGCAGCTCCTCAAAAGCTGAGAATTTATGCAGAGTATTCAAGGCTAATTTCCTGTAGTTTTCCAACTGAGGCTGTCATGATCTACAGAAAACAGCAACCAGCCTTACATGAGATATAGCAATGATTCCATCTTCTTGTGTAGTGAAATAAATATGTATGTGTGATGTATCTACACATCTATAGTATATGCCCTGTACATATGTCTTTGGCACTTTGCTTAAATATGTCAGTTAAAATAATGTCTATATTTAGACTATAAGTAAAAGACTGGGAGGTTATGAACTTTGAATAAATTCTGATTGTTAATATGCATATGCATTTACCTTTGCAGGGCAGTACCTGCCTTACAAAATGGTGTTGTACTGCAGAATTGCCTTTGATTTACAGCAGCATCAGTGTGCTGATTGACTCAAAGGAATTGAGACAGCAGGTCTGGCTCTGGCATAAGATTTAATGTATTTCTTTTAACTGTTTCTTTCTAAGTGCAAGGCAGCTGCACCAGTAAGGAGGCACTGGCATGTTTTAAAAGGGTATTTCCCTCACAAAAGAAGACATAAGTCATAGGGAATCTAAATTCCTTGCTGCATGAAAATCAGAGGGTAAAGAGAAGCTGTTTGGAGGGCTCATTGTTTGAGAATTCCTTTTAGGAATCTTTTCATCAGTAAATCTATAGACATCGTCGCTTCTTACTCTAAGCCAAGCAGGAAAAAACATAATTTTTTTCCCTGTCAATACCTTGGATTAAAAATGACTAAACGAGCATTTGTGGCAGGTTAATTGCTCCTTGGGTACTTGCAACCCCTGCACAGAGTGGGTGTGAATATTAACTCCACCAAGCAGCAGCTTTCCACACGGGGAGGCCGAATTAGCCAGACGTGGATGGCCCCCAGTAGGCTCCTGCCCAGACAGCGTGTGCAGCACAAGGTCAGCTCGACCTTCCTCCCCTGTTCCCCTATTATTTCTGCTATTCCTTGGCTGAATCAAAAAATCTGGTGTTTCAGAGCTCCCTTTGAAGCAGAGCAGAAAATCTGAGATGGAGGGAGGGAAGGATAAGGGGCTTGGAGTAAAATTATTATTCTTTAAAGAGTTCATAGCGTGAATCCTATCTATAAAAATATGGCACAAAATTGTTTAGTCAGTGTTTCAAACCCACCTGTCTATCACACAGGCACACAAACACAGCTTCTCTTTTCTCCAAAGACCTATATTCATATTAAAGCAAATAAATGGTGCACTAACATTTGGATTCACCTCAGATTAGTTGGAGTAGCATGTACTTACACTTGGAGATTGTCAGGATAATACACAATCCAAGCTAGAATTGTGTTTTTATGACTGCACATAAATACGTGTCCTAGGGCTTTGATTTCTCTTGGTGTTTCATTCTGCTCAGATCTCCAGCTCCCTGAGTGTGTGTGCACCCCTGGAAATGTGGGGAAGCACAGTAAGAGGAGTGACAGCAGAACCAAAGAGTGGCCAGGGCTGGTCTTTCCACTCAGGTCTTGAGATTATTCAGGGGAGGCTGCCTGCTCTGCTCTCCAGAGGCTGTCAGCAGGAGTGGCACTTGGATAAAGTCAGGTTACTTGGTCTGATTGGGGATGTAACAATAGAAATTGAATGTGCAGAAATCGTTCATATTCATTCAACCTCTCATTGCTTTTGTGCCTAATACAACTGTTAATGCATTTATTCTTGCAGTGCTGTCTTGGAGCAGGGGGGGTTCTGTGATCCTTTGAAGGGAGGGAGCTGAACTGCAGAGTCACCTGGAGAAGCTCAAGCAAGAAAACTGAGGGCAGAAAAAGGAGCAGGACAGCTTTCTTAAAACCTTAGAGACATTCCTGCTCTTTGGGCTGGTCCTGGGGGGAGTGGAGATTGAGCAGGCCAGGCACCCAGGTTTGGAGTTACTCACTTTTACCTTTCCAGTGCCCTTCACTTCCTCAGACGTCTGAGTGTCAGCCACAGGTAGCAGTGATACCAGCTGCATCTTTGGGATGTGTATTGGTCACCCTTGGTCATGAATTTGGGCATCCAGGACAAGGACAAAGCCTGCTCTGGGAAGGGACTAGGGAGACAACCCCAAGTTGCATATAGTCAGCTGTGATTTTTTATGTGATGCATTATCATTGCTTTGTACCCTGCCATATGGTTCTTTCTTACACATAAACTCCTGCTTTGTTTTGCTTTCAGTTTTCTTTGCTGTCCCCAGAGATTAATGCAGCTCATTGTGTGGATCCAGCTGGACAGGGGGCACAGGTCATGGCCTGAGATTAAGTTTTGATCTTGATCTCATCCCTAGTTTTAATTTTGTGACCAAAATGGAAATCAAGTATAAATGTACGGACTTTGAGTCTGTCTTAACTTTCTGATATATCTTAATAGTGACATCCTTCTTGACCCTGCAACATGAAGAATTCTGCACCAATTAATTATGTATCTGGATGTAATTTTGGCTTTTAGCTGGATTTAGCTCCATTGACTAGAGCCCATCTGCTTTTGTGGGTGAAGAGAAATGCAGATGTCTCAAAAAGCAGCCACAGAGCCAAGTTCTTTTGCAGTGAATGGTCAATACTTGATGTAAATAACTAACAGCAGTGATCCAGCAGCAGTCCACAAGTTTGTTATTTCAGTTGGCCCAGCTGGAGGGCATGAGAGCTACAGCCAGGGCTGTTTTCAGGGCCATCCTTCTGCCCTGCAGTTAATTCCAGGGTGTGCTCCTCTGCAAAGCTGCCAGAGCAGGTATGTGAGTGTGATAGCACCTGCTCAAAGACATCAGTTGTATTCCTTTGCAGTCTTTTCTTTTTCCTTTTCCTCCTGTGTTATTTTTATTCTGGTTTGAACCAGTGTTTAATTTGCCTCTTTTCACTTCTTGCCTCTAATAACAAGTCTCTCTCTTATCTCACTGCTTTGCCTAATCATTTTTTCCTCCTTCTTTGTTAGATGTCTGGTTTCTCATATTCTCCTTTCTTCTGTCCCCCTGTCTTGCACACTCCTCCTCACATTCATTCTCGTGGATTGTTTATCTGCACAGCTCCCCATGGCATGTTCAGAAGGTGTTTTAGGAGGCAGGGGAGAGGGTCACAGCCCTGCCAGTTGCTTGGACACGTGCACACAGAGAGCCCTTTCCACGAGGGAGGCAGGCTAATGTCTGCCAAAGCAAGCCAGCTTTGGTAGCCCAGCAGTGCCAAGCCTGGAGCCTGCTGCCTCTTGATGAAAAATGTGCCCCTTGAACCATTACCTTGTCCCCCTGTTTGCCCTGTTGTTCTGTTTCCATTTCAGCAGTGTTTTGATGGCATTTTCTACGAGGATTCTCTTGTGCAAAGCACTCTGAGAGCAGTCAGCAAACTGCATCCCTGTCAGCTAAAGATGTGAACTGGCAGCCTGGGGCAGGAGGGTCTTTGCAAACCCATGCACCAGTTCCATGGCCACACAAGGGTCTGAGTCCAGGTCACTGGACTCACTGGACCCCTGCTTTCCTTTTGATCAAGCTGGTGTAGTGGTGCCACACCTAATTCTTGGGCTTCAGCCCCCCCACCCCCTGGACCTGCTCCTTTGGTGGGGTGTTTCAGACCTATAGAAAAGTATAAAGTATTAGGCATCCCTGTATGACATTGGAATTCATGTGGTGTGGTTTCCTCTGGACTGGTTTGTCACAGCTGGCTGACTGTGGCCTCTAAGGGAAAAACTCTGAATTTTGATTGTTGTCTGTCCCAGTGTCCCATTTCTGACATCTCTGCAGTGTATCCCTGGCTGGAAAGATTTTTGTGTTCTCTCACACCCAGAGAGTTCTCTTCAGGCTTATCTGCCTGTCCTCTACCACTCAAACATACTTGGTTATAGCATGGCACTGGCTTCAACTAAATGGTACAGGATTGCAGCAGGATTGCCAAAATTGTGTTTTCCTTATGAAAAGGGCAGCCAAGCTTGTCACAAGACTGGTTTTCTGTCTTTCTGAATTTCATCCCTCAGGCAAGAAGCTGCTTCCCCACCTACTTGTAACTAAACATTGAGGGGACCTTCAGCTACCTGTGTTTGTCTTCACCTGTGGCACCTCCCAGTCCTGGTTTAGCTCCTTCAGGTTCCTTCAGACAAGCATGGGGCTGTGGGATCCCAAGTCTCCCCCAAGGCTCCCCCTCTTCTCTGGGGCCCTTCTCCACCCTCTGCAAGGCTCCAGGTCAACAGAATTCAGTGGAGGGAACAAGTAAGGGTACAAACAAGGATATTGCTGGGTGACTCCACGTGCAGCTGGCATTTATCTCCCATCTAGCCAGCTCATGCATGCACACGTGTATTTTGGGTTTTCAAAGTGTGGGAGTAGTCTGGTCAAGTTTTCCTTTTGCATTTTCAATTTCCTTCTCTCCACCCCCACCAAATATCTCCCTCTAACAGAAAAGGACCAGGAGATTTGTGTGCCTAAGGTCCACCAGAGGAGTGACCACCTGCTGACCAAAAAACCCCTAAAGATAATCAAAGGCCTGTTTAGTTATTCTTGTATTGTTAAAAAGAGCTGAGAGCCTGTCTCAGGAGCAGTGATTTAAATGCTCCTTCAACCCTAAACACTGCCAGACCCACCCTGAAGGAGTTTTCCATGCCATTCCCCATGGTGTTGGGGCCAGCCCTTGTGTCCTGTCAGCAGGGGATGGTGCAGGATAAGTCTCACAGCTCCACAGCCTCCTACCCTGTGGGAACTCAACCTCGTGCTGGAGCCAGTGAGGTCCCATCACCTGTGGATGGAGGTGGCTGCTGCCACCACTGATGAGAAGATTGGGATCAGACAGCCATCAGCTGGAGCAGACACAGTAGTTGTCCAGATGGTTAAGTAAGACTGTTTTTTTCCCATTTCCGTGGGAGTTCTGGAGAATTTGTAAACTGTTTTCTTGCTTGCTGTTTTGGAACAGAAAGTAAAATCTCAAATGGTTGATGTCAGAGCTGTAAAGGAAATAAGAAGTTTGGATAACCTCAATATTTCATCTTTGATTTTGACTTCCTAACATTTTATTTACTTCTTCAGAAGCCAAGAAATCAGTTAACATGCAGAATAAAAGTGTTTATTAAGACCAGAAAGGAAGAAAAGTTTTTCCATGTTCTTTTTCTCACAGAATGTCTAAACTTACAGCAAAGAAGCATTAAAAAAAATAAAAGGAAGAAAGAAACTGATGGGTGAGAGGAATAACTGATGACTGAAGGGGGTATAGGGAATGTGCTCTTTGTGTATCTGCTATATCATGAGCCAAAGCTAAGAGTCAAACTGAAAGACATCCGATTAGTTAACAACCTCTCCATTTAAGTACATTCAAAAAAGTCAAATTATAGCAGGAAGAATCTGGGCTCGCCTCCGTCTCTGCCCCAAAATATCATTGTTCATTCTCACAGCCTGGCCAGAGGCCAGCTGCTTCCAGGCTTTTAGCCACAGAGTGTATTTAAAAACCATTCTTGTTCCTGTTTTCCTGTCAGTCCAAGTGAAATCACTGTAAATAACCATTTTCAAGTGTGCCCATGACCAAACAGAGGCTGTTGCTGGGTTTTCTGGGGCTGGTTGGAGCAAGGGGCTGAAAGGATGAGGAGCTCCAGAGCAGAGCACTGCAGCCTCCACAAGTCTTCTGCTGCAAACACCTGCTCAAGCCTGAGAAGGGTTTTTCCAGCCAGGATCAGGTCTTCAACAAACCAAGGGGAGTTTGTTTGAGCTCTGCACATAACACCAGTGGAAATCTGGTCAGTGTAATCCTCTGATGGTGGCAGTCCATCACAGCCTGCTCTGGGCTGGATGAAACCTCAAGGAAGAGACAAAGCTATTGCACAGAACTGTGAAAACCCCACAAACAAAACAGGTGAGGGAGGCAAAACTCCAAGAAAGCCCCCAGCTGAGAGTGTATTTGGCCACTGTTTTTCCTGTGGATCTAGGTATGGCTATTGTGAGCTCCCCAACCAGCCTGACTGCTTTAAGACAACACAGGACCAGTGAAGTCCTCTCATTTCTTTTAAATTACCTCTGCAAGAAAATTAATTAAAAAAAAAAAAAAAAAANAAAAAAACTTTTTCCCCCTCTATTTCAATTGCACAGTGGGAACAAGGAATAGTTGTTTGGATTTCTATATTTTCTATAGACATGGACATTTTCCTTTGAAAATAAGTGAAGAAAGAAAGCAAGCAGTAGAAATCCAGCTCTGATTAAACCCTAAGCCTCTCAGCTGTTGCGCTCATTTCCTTTGCCCTGTTTGCCTTCCTTACAGGCTAAAAAAAATTCTCCAGTGTGCAGGGCCCTTTTGCCAGGGGTGGGATGGCAGGGGTGCTGAGGATTGCCAAACTTCTGTGACTATGGAGGCCACTGCACAGCTCCACTCCAGCACCTGCCCCCACTTCTCATCGTTTTTGTGGCACCTCTGGGGAGCTGGTACTGCCACATCCACTGGTGTATGTCATCAGGGGGAAAACAGGTACTGCATCCTTATGCTGCTTTTGTGGCGATTCTTCTGAGCTAGGAATGGAGGACCACTCAGAGAGCACAGGAGGTGCAGTCAGAACCACCCTGCTTCATTCCCTGCTTGCTGTGGCCCCGCTGGGTTTGTGTGCTCGGTGCCTGATCTCCCCCGCAGGCAGAAGACCTGCTCCCAGAACAGAAGCATCTCCAGACTTCTGTCCTCTCATGTGAGAGCTACAGGCAGGTTTGATCATGTCTCAGTACTCATATATATATAGATATATATGATTTGTAGGATGTCTCCATCTCCACCTGGCACTGTGTTTGCACACACACATGCACTCACACAAACTGTAGGTGGCACTTTGAGAATTAGCAAAGATGCTGCTGTGTCCTGTGCCAGGGCATGGCTCTGTGCACCAGCCAGGGGAAAGGAGGAACAAAAAAATGCATCAGTTACCAGGGAGAAAGGCAGAGAGTGAGCAGAGCCTCACCTGGACAAAACACCCTCTGGTTCCTCGCCTTCACCGGGATGCAGCATTCACTCAGCTGCTTACAGCCTGTGGGAGAGACGTGCCAATACCCTGCACTTTTCTTTACAGTATGTTTTATTTATCTGCCTCAGAGGAGGAGGTTTGCTGTAGTTATCACCCCAGGAGTTCAGCTGGATACAAATGTTAACCAACTGGAGGGGAAACAGCTTGCTCCAAAGGTTTTATCCTTGTTTAGTAGACAGCGAGCGAGTGCCAGGCACAGATTATGCATTTACAGAGCTCCTGGCCCTCTGCTGCCTGAATTGTCAGGAGAGAGATTCAAACCACACTGATCAATTTGCTGTCTGTCAGCAGCTGGGAACTGAAGGGCAACCCTGGATCGATCCATTCTTGGAGCACTGTCCTCATTTCAGGGATTACATGGTTTCCTCTGTGCTGTATTAACACTTTAGGTGCTGGGTGTTAAGTGAACTCGGTGTGTAGTTATCACTTTTGCATGGTATCTTGGAGAGTGTATGTGTATTCAGTATATGACAAAGCTTGCTCTGTGGATATTCAGTGTTTCTCTATATGAGATGGAGGCTAGTCTCTTTGATTGTGTGCCAGAGGGACACAGAGTCCCTTCTTTCATTCAGCATAAACCTAGATTTTGGAAATTATTCTGTGCTTTTCATGAAGCTATGAATGCCTCTGGAATGCACATCCCTGGTATAATGCTAAAGATGAAAATGGAGAGAAGTTTGCTGCAGTTCACATGCTGAGAAGCCAAGAAATGCTTCTCAGCCTGCTGAAGTGGCATCACATGAAAACTTGCTAAGTTTCTGGCCTTTCTGACATTGGGAGAGGATATGTGAATGTCATCATTCATTTTTAAAAACTAAGTGGTTTAGAAGTCTGTAAGAGTGGGTCCATGTGTGAGGAGATTCAAGCTTTTTTGTTTTGTAAATTGTTGCTGTCTTAGCCCTTGGAGATGACCTTAGGATCCCCTCTCAGTGTTTCTCACTCAGCTGCTCTCAGCTGCTGGGATGTGGAGCCCAACAGCACCTGAAAAACAAGACATGGGAGGGAAGTACCATTTTATGGACATGTGGTATATTCTCAGCTGTTTGAAACAAAACTTAGCAGCCAAAAAGGTACAAGTGGACTGCTACCATACTCTGTAATACACTGGCAGGGGCTCTCAGAGCTATGCCTAGTTAGATAAGCAAGGCCAAGGGGACATCATCTTCAGCTGCTGCTCCTGCCTAACCAGTGCTTGTTCTCACCATTTGGGCACTGGGTTAGGATCCAGTATCAGTCACAACTGTTGTTGACAAATTATTTTAATTCCTCTTTCCTACTTGAGCACCTTTGTGCACTGATTGCTGCAAGTTTGGATGGAGCTGGGTGAGCAAATTGACTTCTTTTTGCCAAAGGCCGTGGCCCTCATTTATCATCCAGTCTGGTGCTGGTGAGTCTGGAGTCCTCTGCTTAGGGAAATGAGCTGGAAATGTGTATAATGTGGATCTAGTACAGCCTTTTCCTTCTTATTTTTTCCATTTTGTTTCAGGTGGATGCATTGAAGATGCCACTGTGTTAATCACAGAGTGGAAGGCTGCATCTTGGCTGTATCAGCAGAAGGGATTGGATTTGCAAGAGTATCCAGGACCTTGTACGAGCACAGCTGCAGGTAAATCTGCATTTGGAATCCAAGGTTACCTAGAAATATTTGTCTAAGAAGTCTGCATTTCAGAAAGACATCAAGACTGATAAACCCCAGAATCACAGCATCATCCCACCCTATCAATGCTTTTGTGAAGTTTTCTAACGATAAAAACAGCCATGCAAAATCCACAGTTTTGTTTTCTCCCCCCCTCCCCTGCCAGACTCTCTCAAGTATGACATCAGGTGATCCCTGCTCTTTTGGATCCTCAGCCTTCAGTGCCAGATGACAACAGAGCCAGTGAGGAATGTTTTGTTAGCTTTGATTATGTTCAGTGTGCTGCAGCACAACAGCTGGAATTACTGAGATAACTCCCAGCTCGTGTGGGGGCAGTGATGTTGAAGGAGAGGGGGGAAGTGGCAGTGAAGGAGAGCTGGCAGAGCAGGAGCCAGAGTGCTGTGGGCATTTCAGCAGCCAGCAGCTCTCTGGGGTGTTTGTACCCCGTGGTCTGGTCCAGCCCTTAGGCGGGGCAGTGGAAGGTGCAACATCACAGGCTGTGTTTGCCTGAGGCTCATTTATCCCTGTATAACGTGGGAGCACTGGTTTTGGCTGCCAGTGAGGCACAACTCACTGCAGTGCAGGTGTGCTGGTCAGTTTTTACACTGGATATTCTCAAGGTCCTTAGAAAACAAATTCTCCCCCAAGTCTTGCTCATGGAGTTAATGGAGGGGCAGAGTGATGGCAGCTGTGAGTGGCCACTCCTTGAAGCTGGCAAAGAAGCCACTCCTGAAAAACACAGTGAGATCTCCCTGTGCACACAGGGTCCTGCAGGAGCACTCTGTAAGAGCAGCCTTCTTAAGGATTTGTACTGCTTTATCTTAATCAAAAACATTTATCTGAGTTTGGAAGAAGTTGAAGCCTGCCCAGGCTTACTCTGCTTTGAATGCAAAGGTTGTTTGTAAAATCAGCCAAGAAACAGTGGATCCTGGAGTTAGGATTTCCTGAAGGTTAACTAGCCTGTTTGCAGCAGTTGCATCCCATTTTCTGCATTTGTCATTAGCCCCTAAAGCAAAGATACAATTTGCCTTTTTTGATTTTCACAGGTATCTTCCAACTCAAATAGTTCTGTGATTTTGCTTTTCCTCTCCATCACTCTGCAGTCCTTTCTTTCTCTCCCAGAAGTGATACACCTATTTCTGCAGGTGTCTACAGCTCCAAACCAGTCTCTGGACCTCAGGTACCTCTCAGGTAATCACATATGCTTACACCAAAACCAACAATCTGAAAAGTAAGCTAAGGAGGCTGTTTTGGTTGCTACATGTATATAACTGTAAAACAAAAACCCTAACATGCCACAGTAAACTTTACTTAACAGATTGCTTAATCTCTACAAATGTTAACCTCCAGGTTTTTATTTACTGAGCTGGTGTTTTATGATGCCATTGTCTAATTGAAATGTGTTCATTCCTTCTCCAAGTGCCACTGCTAAGCAATTTACTGATATATTGCAGGAGGACTGGATGGGATTTTTCTTTGTTTCAGAGTAAACTTGGGAGACAGATGGTGTTCAGGAAGTACAGATGTGACAGCTTCCATTGCTTTCTTTATGGAGTCTTTCTTGCCAGCTAAACACTTTTGTTTTCAAATGGCAAAACTGTAATTTTCAGAGGGACCATAGAGAATGGGAAGGAGTACAGGAGGAAGAAGACTCAGATTTGTGCCTCTTTGGCAATGTGGACATTTGCTTCCAAAACCAGAGCTGGAGGTTGCTGGAGCCCAGTTCTCATCAACTCTTGAGCCCAGGCCATTGACAGACAGGAGCAGCTTGGGTAGTCCCAACACTTCTCTCTCTCCTGTTGAACTGCTTGTCTGGAGCTTTCAAAAACAAACCTTTGGCTCACTCTTTTGCTACAGAAAGGGAGATTGGGGCTCACAGAAGGGATCTGAGCTGCACAGCATTGGGAAGCAGACAAAGGAGGGCTGGGAATAGAGCCCAGCTGGCCTTGGTCTGGAACCAAGACCAGCCCAGATCTCTCCCCAAGGGAGGGTGGGAAGAGAGGGCAAGGGCAGGCAGCCCTGGTGCTGCTGGTGGGAGCAGACCCCCAGAGCCAGGTGGCATTTTCATTCCAGCATTCAAACACCTATAGACTGGGGACATTCAGAAAAAACATTTGTTAGCAATGATTTATTTCCCCTCAGGTGCCTGAGGCAAGAGCAGAACTGCCATTTGACATCCTTAGCAGGCTGTTGTTCACCACAGGGAGAAAGAGCCTTGCTGTATTGCACACAGGGAGGATTACTAGCTCTATTCAAACTCCCTCTCCTGGATTATCACAAGGGTAAAGAGCTCAGCAGAAGAGGTGTAGTTCCATCCCTTCCCTATAAAGCATCCTATGGGCAGCCTTACTCCAATGTGGTTGTGCAGCTCAGCCAGGAGAAGGATTGGAGCATTTCCCTCTAACAGTCCTCGGGACTCTGCTGTTACTGTGGATTCTTTTCACCACCAGCTACCTGCCTGCTATTCACACTAAAACACCAGGAGACAGTGATAAGGAAGGCCAGGCCTGGCTCCAGCCCATTTCTTAGAAGTTGTTCACCTTTCATAAGCCAATGCTTTGGACAGTGAGTGTTAGAGAATGAAATCTGAGCTGCTCTGAAACCCATGGGACCTGTGCCAACTGGGCTGGAGTTTCAGCCTGGAACAAAGACTAGAGCTCTCTGAAATACTGCAAAATGTGAAATTTTGGCCTCAAGCCTCACTCACTTTTGAATTAAGAGCTGTATTTATTTATTAATTTCTTTATTTTTGCAAGGGGCTCTAGAAGCCAATTTTCCTCCCTGTGAAGACAGCTGAGTCTGTGCTGCCTGCCTTGGATACTCAGGGCCACCCTCTGGACAGAATTTACTCCCTGCTCTGGCATCAACCTGGCAGGACAGATGTGGTTGGAGCAAGATCCCTGGTGAACCCAGAACAGAGCTGGGCACAGCTGGCAGCTCAGCCCATCCCTGCTATGGGATTCATGCAGCTGAGGGCCAGGCAGGCTGTCAGCAGCTGCTGCCATGCATTTCTCTCTGCACACTGCCTGTGGACACGTGGCCAGGGGATCCTGGGGTCTGCCATGCATTTCTGTCTGCACATTGCCTATGCCCCAGGGCTGGGGAATCTCGGACAGTCCTGGCTCTCTCTAATAGGATTAGTTAGCAACAGTGCTAGAAATACTCACAGCAGCCATCTGTGGAGAGATGACCCTGTCTCTGTGGGTTTATAGCAGCTGCATAGCTTTAATGTGCTTCTGTTCATGGCCTGTTGTTTATTTTCATTAATTTCATACCATTCAGTGGAGAAAGGAAAGTCTCTGGTTCAGGACTGTGAGACTCATTAATCTGACAGTGGTAAGAAATCTTCCACAGTCAGGAGAGTGTGGGAAGGGATCCTACTGTTCTGTCTGCAGTGAGGACATGGCCTGACACTGTGGATAAGGTGATGGAAGGGCTGTCTGCTCCCACAGCAGCAGCCCTGCCACCAGCTGTTGTCCTCACATGCTCCCACCCTGTCCCTTGTGCCACTGCTGGCTTTTGGCTGCTCCTGGGTGAGTCTGCCTTAGGGGTTAAACCGGAAAATGATTTTCTTTTGGTTCAGTGCTTTGGCCTAGCTCGAGCAGAGACAGCCTGAGCTTGAGCTGGGACAGCCCCAGTCCTGGCTTGGCAGAAGCCAAATTGCCTCACCAGTTTCATTCAGTCTAAGAGACAGAGATCAGCTCTTCTCTGCCTGGGGACCAAGCCCACCTTCAAACCCTTGGGTGCTTGGTGCAAGGATACAGCATGAATTTGGTCTTGGTTTTAAAAGGGATGAACTGTCTGCAGGAAATCAGCTTCCTGAATCAGCTGGGTTTGGCTTCTTCTCTTCCTGATGGTGCCATCTCTGCTGCAAATTGCTTTTAGAGGGCTATGGTTTCAGTTCATAGCTTCTAACATATTTTGTTGTTTATCAGTTTATGCAAGGGGCCCATTGCTGTGCTATGTGACTACAGAGTACCACTGTAAGTGTCACCAACCCTGAAAGTGCAGTGCCCACACTCCAGGGCCAATTCCCTCTGCCTCATGTAGGTATGCAGTGTCAAACCAGGTAAGTGGGGAAATATCAAAAATTTAGCAACTAAGCACATGTGCAAACGTGCCAACTGGCAAGAATCATCAGAGCAGTGAGATAAAACATTCTGAGTTACAGACAAAATGTCTGTGCTGGGGTACTGAAATACATGTATTTAATGTGCTGTTACTGAGCTTTAGTGGCAAACCAGAATGAAAGCTATTTAAAAAATCCTTGCTTTGTGTAATGTTGCTGTAGTCCATTGCCCAGCATATCATGAAAGACAATATTATCTAGCTTTTGAATTGGTTCAATACCAATTACTTTTCTGCTTCAAATACCAAGAAACATTTTTAAAGGGTTTTTTTAGATGTTAGGGAAAATAAAATTAGCAGACATCAGAACTCTGTCTTGAGAAATTTGCTGCAAAACAGGTACAAATATAACAAAAGTAATCATAAGTGAATGCTGATAATTTATTTACTGGGACAGTGCCATTGTTATAGATATCAAAATCGTTTTTTATCTGTGTCTGCACAGTAGGTTTTTTTGAATGGGTCTCTGTGCTTCCAGCAGTAGGAGACTCCAAGCTACTAATGAGGCTGTAAGAAGTACAAGGACTTTTTCATGGGAGCAGGGAACTCGAGTCACACTGGATTTTGGGGTGGAGCAGTCCCCATTTGAGTTTGGCCAGAGGATCCATGTCAGACTGAGCTCCTGAGGGAAGATTTGTCCAATTTGGCTGGGCTGCATCACATTGGGGTGGCTGTGGAAGGTTTAGCTCATTAAGTGACTTTTAGAAAAAAAAAACCTCTTGTGGAGGAAACAAGGGAAATGCAACAGATCTGATGTTCAGGACAGGTTCCTCTCTGAGGGTGTCATCATGGAGCTCACAATGGAGCTCCTGCCTCTGGAGAACTCTGATTCCAGCAGGGAGCTGTACTGCATCCCAAAGCAACAAAGTACATATGCACTTAACAAACCCAAGCTCAGCTCCTTTTGCAAACCAAAATAAATTGTTTCCATGCCTGCCCGGATTCTAAATTAGCAGAACAAACAGTCATTTAAAATGAATGATTTCAAGTCAGAGGAATACAAATCAGAGGCTGTGTTTTTTCTCATTGGAAAAATACTGTTCCACTAAAAAATATTACATGGATTTTTAATCTTATACAGATGTGATAGCTATAAAGTGGTCAACAGAAAATATAACACATCTGGCTCCACATCTGACATATCCCAGGTATTGACAGATCATTTTTTGGGGTGTTTTTTACACGTAGCAAGGGTTATCAAGGACCACATTTTTATTTGGCTTATGTGGCCCTGCACCCAGAAAGATTTTACCCCAGAATTCACCAATATGAGCAGTTTCTGTGGTGTGTTGTGCCCTGCAGGAACCCCAGAAGCTCTGACAAAAGACAGCATTCAGATTTTGCTGGAGGAGAATGGTGGTGCAGGAGAAAGGGAGGAAGGAATGCCTGTGGTGTCCTGTTTTGAAGGGGAAATAAAATAGAGGGATCAGACAACATTAGCTGAGGCTTCACACAAAGCTGTTTGGAGTCCTTTCTACAGCTCTGCCTCAACTGCTCCTAACTCCTGAGCTTTGGCTCTGTCTCTCTGCCATCCTCACCAGCCAGGCTTTCCTTCCTCTGGGCCAAGAAATCATTTTTGCATGGAAGGAGGTCAGTAGGTGATCCTAGTTCAGAGGTCTTCTGAGGAAGTGTCAATCCAGGCAGGAAAGCTGAATAACTTGGAACAAGTTATAAGAGGTTACCCTCGGGTAAGTAAAGATGTGTGATGAGCACATTACTCCAAAGGGAGCTCATAATTTGATACAGACCTCTGGAAGCTACCAAATTCCAATTGTGCATATTAAAACTCTGAACGCTTCAGGTCTGATTTAGGCTGCTGCAAAGTCAACAGGAGCCTCTCACTGCCTCCAGTGGGCTTTTAATGTGATCCTTATTGAATAAATAATCAAGAAGTAAACCTGCATAGAATCTGATTACCTGGTCTGCAGCCTCTGAATGAACTCTCTGCTGCACTGTGGAATTACAACACTGGTATGTGAGATTCCAGTGAACTGAGCAGAATTTCCATTGCCCAGCTGGGTGCCCCTGGTCAGACTAATCTCTGACTTCTGCTCTGAAATCACCAGTCTATGTTACACAAGAGGTCAGACACTCTGGTTCTCTGTCCTTTCTGCCTTTAATAATCTGTGATGAAATCTTTTATACATGAACTCTGAGCAGCTGCAAGTGCCTGCACCAGCTGGCAAACCTGCCCCACAACCACTCACACTTTCCACAAGTCACTGTGGCTCCAAGGCTGCCAAGATGGTGCTCTGAGATGATCCAAAAGATCTCTTTTATTTAGCAGCACAGCTGTTTGTTATTCTGTCCAGGAGCAGTAAAGCTATCAATTGCACAGAAGGACAACATTTTAAAGCACACTAAACAGCAAATAATCCTCTGCTCAGGATATTAAAATATCACAAACCACAAATTTCTCAGTGTTGTTATTTTGTAGCAGACATCTGGCGCACCAGTCTGTGGAGTGAGGAGGTGATGTGCTTGTATCAAGTCTGGGTTAAAAGGGGATGTCCAGATAGCCTTGTGCAGTCTGCTCTGCATCAGGAATTGCTTCTGCAGACCCTTTATCTCTGATATATTGTCTTACAGTCACTGCCACATTTGAATGGCATGTTTTGTTCCCATGATGAGGCTGGATGTATCAGGTGGAGCCTTGGCCTGACACAGACCGCCTTGTGAGGGAGAAGGTGTCTGCAGCCAATCCTTTACGCATCTTTTGACCCACCTACCATTTTTGGAGCTTGGAATAATTGTTCTAATTGCTTGCTTGCATGAGGTCTTTGCCCTCAAATTCTCAAAAGCAGTTTTTAAAGTGCTGAACAAGTCAAGATCTCAGACAGGCTGACTACAGGATGCTCTGCTCTCATCAGAGGTTCCTTCAGGGCCAGGTCCATCCAGACATCAGAGGTGCTGACACAGAGGGGATTACTGAGGGGGAAAGAGGGGTACAGGCCTGTAGGCATAGATAGACAGACAGACAGACCAACTTCCCCTCCAAACCCTAAAACTTACAGTTTGTTTTTCTTAGTCCTTCAACCAGCAGAAAAATGCTGGTCACACTGTTAGATAAAACCCACAGACGTGGAGAACAACAACTTCCCTGAAGTTAAGATAGAGAATGAGTGTTGTCATCTGGAATTAAGTGTGTGATTTTAGAGACAAAGGAGGACAGATTCCTGCACTGTACTCTGGAAGGATACTGGATATGACTTTGGGGGACACAGAAGAGGTGGCATAAAGTAAATATAAGGTATGGATTTTAACACCAGGAGTTTTCATCTTATTTCCTGTGATCCTCTGACACGGTGCAATCATTTTCAAGCCCTGAAAATGATGGTCAAGGTTTGATAAAAGGTGTAACTCATCAGTATGTGCAGAAGCCTCTGCCAAATCCAGATGGGAAAATGACCTTGATTCCTGCAGTTAAAGAGAAAATGAGGCTTGGGCCAGATTAATTCCCAGGGTTGCACATTGATTTCATTGGAGTTGCCTTGGGGGTGAGTTTGATTCTCAACTCCTTGAAGTTTCCAAAACAAAGCAGAATCCAAGTGGGCAGCAAAATGGAACTGATGGGGTTTTTTTTGTTTGGGTTTTGGGTTTGTTTGTCTTTTTAGGTCAGTTGTTTAAGTACAAGCTACATATTATATAAAATTTATTCCTGCAAATCTGTAGGAGCAGGAAACTATTTTACAAAGAATAGATAAAGCCTTCACTTGGAACCAGCTCATGTTGACTTTGGGAAGGTTTCCTTTTACTGATGAACATGTCTTTCTGTTTAAAGTAGCCCCAGCTTTGACTCTCAGGACTGCATCCATTCTGTCTCTCTCTGAAGCTACCACCTGCTGATGTGTTTGCAGTAGCTTGTCCAGAAGAACATATTTCTGAACAGAAAAATGGTTTTACTGAATTAATATTAAGTGGGATCAAACTGCAGCTGTTGAAGTTAAATTTCAACATGGATGTGGACTCCACAGTTTGGGCATGTCTAGAGCTAGATTATTGTGTTCGTTGGCCATTAAATGTCAATACTGAGTGTTTTTCTTACTTTAAATGTTACCAATTTATACAATGTTTATTCAATCCTACAGATGTAATAAAATTCTGAAATAGTTTAGTGTGAATTTGGAGATTCAAGAATACAGAGGTGAGCATAGAATTTAGAAGATGAGTTTGATTTTACAGGGACAAATATGCAAGTAGAATCCAGAGATGGTAATTTGAACTGGACCCTTTTCCATGGCAAATCTGTGTACCCATAGGGAGCTTTCCCTGGGAAGATCTGGTTCCATACCCTGAAGGCGCAGTTGAATTCAGATTTAGGTCCTGCCTGGCAGCCCACTGACCTTGGTGGGAGAATCATCTGAACTTGCGAGTGAAGGACAAGTCTCACAGTGCCCTAACTGGGACCTTGTGAAAATTCATTACATTCTCATGTGAAAACTTCTCATCTGAAGCCCAGAGGAACTGAGCTGGGAGTCACCAGAGTATCCCATCTGTTTGTGAGATAAGGTTTTCAGCTCCTGCAGCAGAAGACAGTGTTTTCCCTATTAGTTCTGCTTTCTGTGCTGTCTGATAGCAGGAAGAACAAAACCCAGTGAAGATTAAAAAATGACAATAATGCAAAGTTAAACACACCTCTTTTTGATCTTCAAATTGAGTTGATGTCAAATAAAGCTTGTTCCCTGTGCACTGGCTTGCTTCTTTGTTTAATGGCGAATTGAAGGAAACCATTTGATTTGCCAGCTTGTGCAGTAAGTTGGAAAATAAAATTAATAAGTGTCAGTGTCAGAGTCACAGCGTGTAAGTGACCCCTGTGAGGCACAGTCAAATCAAAAGCTCTTCACCTTTGCAGTGTCCCGTTATCACATGATCTTGATATCACATCTCTTGATAAGCTTTGTGTGTGATCCCCATAACTCTGCTCAGGGCTGCTCCTGGCACCATGGTCCAGGCTGGGGACAGCACAGCAGGGGAGCTCACATCTCTGCATCTCAGATTTTGGGGGTCTTGCTTTGAACTCTGCACAAATCAGCAGCCTGGGAAGAGGGATTGCTCAGGACAATGAGGTCTGTTATCCTGTCTTTCCTGGCATGTTTGGAGGAGGCACGAGGTGCCCTGGGGAGTCCTCTGTGAGGAGCCTCTGTGATGGCTTGGGCCATCAGCTGAAAGCCTGGGTAGGGCACTTGGTTTGGGCAGAAACTGCTCTGCCCTCTTTGGGCCAGGGTGCCCCAGGACTCAGTGAGGAGGATCCTCAGGGAAACTCAGAGCTCTGAGAAAGGAAAGCATCACAGAATGTAGGATACAATCCAGGAGCTGGATATAGAGACTTAAATGTCACCAAAGTCCTTGCTTAGGGACTGGCACTAAAATGGATCCACTGGTTGCTTTTCTCCCTGCAATTTTTTTAGAGCTCAAGGAATTAAAATTCACCAAAGCCTTAATTTCTGAAAAATTTTAAGTTTGACATAATTTTTCCTTCACAGTGTCATTGAGTTGGACTGACCAGCATGTTCCTCCTCCCCAGTACTTCCCCTTTATTCTTGTATCAATCTATGAGAAAGTAGGGTCATAACCAGCTCCCTAAGATGCAGATTGCACACAAGGGTAGCACTGCAGAACCATCCTGCTTTCTTTTACCAGCTCTGCTCAGTATTTAAACAGTTATTTAGTTCCCACAGGGAAAATTGTACTAGAATAGAGAAAGGCACAGCACGCAGCTATTATTGGGGCAGTGATTGTAATGAGCATGGAAAATGGAACAATATATAACCTATTCTTAATAGACTCTTGGGAGGGTTATCCTCTGCTATCCCTCAGATCCCATATCCGGCCTTTTTTTTTTTTTTTTAATTATTGATAATGCCTTGTTTTTTTCCATTTGTATTGCTCAATAAACATTAATGGCATTTTCCAAGGATGGATTATCCCTGTGCCTGCACCAGCGTATTTTGAATAAAACAAGCCCCCTTTTTCTCTTTTCAAGCAATTGTTTGATGAGAGATCTTTCCTTTCCAGCAAGGACATTTGACCATGGAAGGTCAAATTTTTCTGCACTGAAACTCCAGTTGTCTCAGCTGGGAATGCTCCAGAATCCGTGTGAGCTCCCTGTGTCATCACCACAATTCCTGGTGAATGCTGTGGTGAGATGGAGCCATTCTGGCCTAGACCCCCTTTACCACAGAAAAGGTGCCTGAAATCCAAGAGGGAGTCAGGCTGGGAAGATGTCCAACTCTCTGTGCATGCAGCAGTTCATTATGCAACTATCATGAATAGAAATCCTCTGTCCTGAAATGGGAGTTATTAAGCTTTAACTTCATGGCCACAAATTTATCAGCAGTTTTGAGATGTTCATGCTCTTAAACATGATGCTAAAAATCTATCAGCCTGTCTATGGAATTCTGGGGGGGATTTTTAGCCCATGCCTGTAGCTCAGCAGCTGAAGCAGAGCAGTCAAGCTTAGCTCCATGCAGGTGAGGAGGATGTGAGCCTTAATGCCTTCTGCTCCATGGAAACAGCCTCCCATCGCCTTGAAGGCTGAAGCATTGGTGGTGGGAGAGGGAAAACGTGAATGCCATGGAAACATCTCTGCTTCACTAAAGTGCAGTGCTGTTTCCTTTGGTTTTACTCCTAGGTGTGTGCAGTGGGTCATCCCACAGCAGCAACTAAATATTTTGTTACAGTTTGGGGAGAGAAATCTGTCCCTGAAGGCACTGGTGTCTTTTCTTGTCTGTTTTTAATTTCCTTGATGCAATGACATACAAACTGATCCTTGCCATCTATGACCAGGGATACACTATGCCCCAATTAAGAGAATTTTAGTGCTGGGAATGTTTTGGGGCCAACATCTCCTGCATGTTAAAAGTAATGTATTTTAGTGCATGCCAAATGGTAAATGTTTGGTTTGGTTTGTGTGCTCTAACTAATGAGAATTCTCTGCCTTCTTTGTTTTAGGAAGTGTGGTCCTCATGAAGATTGTTTTGTGCCTATCATGCATCCAGGCTGCAGCCTTGCTGGCGTGGAACCAGAAGGATAGCACACTTTGTGTGCTGCTGTTTCTGCTCAGCCCTGGGTGCCTGCCCCATCTCCTCACCAGCATTTCCCAGGGTGTGGCAATGATCCCTTTCTGGGGCAGGAACTCTCCTGGTGCACAATCAGTGCAGTTTAAGACATAAAGTGAAGTGAAGCCCGTGACAGCTTGAGGGATTGCGTGGGCCTTTATCAGCCAGAACCTCTCTGAGCACAAACACAAAAATGTTGTTGACAGACAACTTTCATAAATTGCTTTGTTGAGTGTCAGCTTCATTTTATAGCACATTGTCACATGCCAGTGCTGACACTTGTGGCAGAACTTGCTGGCAGAATATGGCATGTTTGTCTGTAGCTTTTTTTGCATTTTCTTCCTAGTAAAATCCTTATGGTCCAAACTGGAGCCATTTTGTCAGGTTTTGTTCTTGGTGCAGAGATGAGAAGGGATGTTTTGCACAGCACGTACAGACAGAACCATGCCAACATCACAATTAAAAATTAGGTGAAAATAAATTAATGCTTCAAATTTACTCATATTTTTGTGACATAATGCTCAAAATCTTGGCTCTCTGAGTAACAGATGCTGTTATAAAAGGTTTGCTACAGCCTTACCAGAGTTAACAGTACCTATGGGCCAGGTTAGACAAAAAAAATCCTTCTTTTTATAATTTACTTTTCTGTGCTAGGTGTTTGCCCAAAGCCATGCCATCATAGCAAGGAAATTTGTCCTGCTGGTATCACATGCAGCCAGACAAGGGTTGTGGTCACTATAATGTTAAACTGAGTCACAAAGCTTCCTAAATAGTTGGCATATGTGTGGCTAAAGAAAGCAAAAAAATAAAGATAATCCATCAAGACTTGAACACCAAGCAAGAAGATCAAGAAGCAATGAAGAGACTGTAGGAACTTCAAAGTAAGCAAAAACTTCTCTGTGGATTCCCTTTTTCCCTGAAAATTGGGAAGCAGCAGATGGATAATCAACAAAGCTCACAGCACCTCCTTGAGATAAGGCCTAGGGACAGGGCTTGCAAGACACTTGTGTAAAAAAAAAAAAAGTATGAAACTCTACATGGTATCTAGAAGCTATGGATCCCCTGGATTTTCCCAGGCATCTGGAGGGTGTTGGAGCACCTGGAGCCACACAGGTCCCAGTCAGCAGCTGGTGCAGGTGGACACTGCAGCTGGGCTGTGCAGCCTCATTGGTTTTTGGGCTATTGTGATGTCAGGAGTTGCTGCATTACCCCATGAGCTGACTTCTGCAGCTTCCTTGAGGTCAGGAAAAAACCCAGTATTTCCTCAGGGTTTTTATCCTGCTTTATGCCATCATATGTGGTTCATGGTTAAGAAGGGAGTAAGAAGAGCCATCACTTAATTTCAACACATGGCAAAAGACCTGCTCCAAGGTCATGCAGACACTGGGTGAGAGCAGGAGCAATTGGCTCTCGCTGTGGGCAAACTCAGTGTCACCTGAAAGTGATTAGCTTAAACACCATGGAACAAAGGAGCAGATTATTTTGACATTTAGGCCTGAATATGACATTTCCAGGGATTCTTGTAATGATTTGGCCAAAGACTATTAACAAGGCAAAAGCCCAGTGGGGGAAGTGGTGAGTCCCACTATGAAAAAATTAGCACATGGTGGCACTGGGGTCTGCTGTTGCCCACAGCTTTTTGGAGCTTAGGCAAAGGGTATCCTGCACATAAGGCCACAGCAATTTTTAGTCTCTCATGGTGGAGCTGCACTAGATGACAGCAATACCCTTGGCAAGCTGCCCATGGCTGGGTCCAAAAGAGGCTTGTGGTATCAAGGTGTGCTGGGGGTGTTCTGTTCTGTGCTAGGTGCTGGGCTTTCCCCCCACTAGGGCAGCTGGAAAAGCTGTGGCTCAGTGCCTAAACCACGGCCTGGTGTTTGGTGACTCAGATAGTTCAGGAACCTATAGCTCAACATATTGGCCTTGAGTCTCCATTCCCTAAAGTGCACATGTCTCCAGTGAGCCTTTAATTTGGGGTGCTCTCTAGTTTGTGAGGGGGCTGAAATGTGGGCAGTGAGTTACATCAGGTGGGGCTGGGTGTGTGCTCCCAAGCTGAACATGTGTTAGTGACCTTGCTGCAGGGCAGTGGGGCTGGAGGGCAGCAGTCAGTCACCCTGACATGATGTGTAGCATGATGTGCCTGCTGGGCAGCACAGCCATGGCAAGAGGCTCTTTATTTCAAGGTTTCAGCTTTTCCAAAACACAAATGGACATGCTTGAAATTCATTCCTTCACGCTGATCCTGGGAGTCTTCCATAACCTTGAGATTTGGCTGTCTCTGCCTCCTGTATAGAGCCGCTCACCGAGCCCTGACGCGCCCCTTGTGTGTGGGGAGGGAGGCAGCGGGGCAGAAGGGGCTTTGCAGGAGCATCCTGGCCAGCCCTGGCACTCCCCTCTCCCTGGCACTCCCAGCAGCAGCTCTGCCTGTGTGGCAGCCTGCCAGCTGAGGCATTGGCTGGGATGGCAGAGGAGCCTCCACAATTGAAGTGGTATTTGGAATTTCACAGGTGCCTGTTGTGAGCGATGCCAACGCCCACCCAGCCTGTAACTGCAAGGCTTTAGGCTGGTTCCCTGTGTGTAAAGAACTGTTCTGTCCCCTCTCCAGGCCCTTGGGTGATTGCTTTTTCCTCTTGTTTTCAGCCCTCGAAGGACCCGTGCCCATGGCTGAGCAGCAAAGGCTTCCCAGGCCCCTCAGCCAGGGCAGTGCCTGTTTTTGTCACAGCAGCTCCATCACTGCTGCTGCTCTGCCTGCAGGCCCTGGCTGCTCAGAGTGGTCTGAGACTGGAGTTAAGGTGTGTGATCTGTCACGGGGCACAGCCCACAGTGCCCTGCTTCAGTCCCACCCAGCAGAGAGGCTTCTGCTGACCCCCACCCACTGGGAGACAAAGCACCAGCCAGGGGGAGCCTGGCCAGGCCCCACTAAAGCCCTGGTGCTGCAGGTGAGTTCAGCACTGGGCATCCCTCACCCCACTGCCCTCCCCCTGGCCCTTCCCCATTTGGGAGTTCATTATTTCTGAAGTGCTGCTCCAGCATCTGCAGCCCTGGCACTGGCAAGACTTGTGCCCAAATCCATATCCAGGCTGCTGCAGCATCGCAGGGGCCTCGGACCATCACAGTGGTGAGGCTGGGGACTGGAGGGCTTTGCAGAGTCTGCTTTGAAGATGTGTGGTATGTGTGGAGCCAGAACACTTAGGGAAACCCCAGCTGCCAGAAGGAAATGTCCTGGCACAACTGCACAGGCACAACCACTCATATTCCCCTACACCTGCTCCCTCCTAGGCACACCCCATCCCCACATCCCTCTTCCCATTGCTGAAATCCTGTTACCCTCTCATACAGCACATGCCTTAACAGTTCCATCTGACAGCAAGGATTTCAGCAACATTTCTCGATCTGTTTCATATTTTAAAGCAAGCAGCTATCCCTCCTGCCCTTTATCTCCTAACTCTACCCTAATAAATGTGATCACTTCATCCTGCGCGACCTAAAAACCTATTTCTGAAATTCCCCTGGCAACTAATACAGTAAAACAAGCCTATAAATATAAATAATTATGATAAAAAGGCATAAAATGCCAGACTTGGGTCAAACATACTCATGCAGTGACATTAGCAACAAATAACTATGCAGGGTTTGAATGCAGATGGAAAAGGCTGCATAAAGAGTCGCTACTTCATTGCCCATAACTGTCAGGCTCCTAATTTGGGCAGGCTATATTTTACTGATAGCAGAGAAAACAGAGTCATAATGCACCCCTACCTTTCCTGCTTTGTGAAAAATCTCATCCATCCCCAGGGAAGCAAGGATGTTAAAAAACAGTGGTGGGAACGTGAGGTGAAAGGATAAGACAGAAAGCACAGTCACAGGATGCCAATTCCCATGTGTTTGTTGCACATCATATGCTAAGTTCAATTTTCCAAAAGCTTTGTTTTATTTTTAAAGGTAACATCTTTATTATTATTATTATTATTATATTTATTAGTTATTATTATTATTATTATGCAGAGATGAGATTTTTCCCCCTTTGATCACAGAGCAAACAGTTTGCTTTTGAAAATGTTAATGGAGTCCTGATTTAAAACATTTTTTCTTCACTTTTTTGTTGTTGTTGTTGTTTTTTAAAACGTTTCAACAGGCAGGATCTGGGTTTCGATTTTCTCATCCTACACAAAGAAAGATTCTGGAGTTCACACTCCAAGCCACTACTGGTAGGTCCTGCCTCGCTCAGTTGTCATCGTCTCAGTGTGGTTTCACCAGGTGGGGTGGGTAGGTGGGTGGGAGGGGAGGAGTTGGAAGAAGGGAGGGTATTTGTCAGCTATGTCGAGTCTTGGTTAACAACTTTGCCTCCATTCATGGTTGGTGTCCCTGAACTTTTCCTTGAGCGTCCTTGTTTTTCTCCAATTTCATGCAGCGATGGCTCTCTGTACATGCACACTGCAAACAGAAGAGACACCTGTTAACAGCCCTGAAGTCACAGACAGTCATGGCCATAACAAATTATTTCTTTGTATACAATGCTGACTTTCACCCCCATTACAAACACGCACACATACCCACGCTTACAAAACCTCTGCTGGCCCAGCAGCAGATTGTGTTACCAAGCAGGATCTGTATACCTGCCCTTGCTGCCATTTGCTTCTGTCCCTGTATGCTTTCAAAGGCAGAGAGAAGCAGCAGATTGACTGCTCACAGACAAATCTTTCTAGGTTTCACGTGCTTTACATTTTTTTCATGTTATATTCATATATATAAAATAAATATTTTAGATCACAGAACCATGTAGTGCCTTGAGATGCTTATTATCATCTAACAACAGGTCCAAGAATGACCTGGTTCCCAGCCCTTCACTTGCAACAAAAGCCCTTGAGAGACTGAATCAAAACAACACCTGCATCTGAGCCATGCAAGCGTTCTGGGTGTTGAGCTGTGGACCTGAAGTGTGCCTCAAGCCCATTTGGCTCCATCAGCCAAGAGCCAAGGTCTGCTCTCAGCACTTCCTATTTATTCCTCTGTAAATCAAGCCAGCCAGACAAGGTCAGGGCTGTGAGCAGACACATGGGATGAGTTCAGTGACAGCAAGTCAGGAGCTGTCCCAGCTTTCCGTGGTTGTCTGGCAGCACCTGAGAACAGGGTGGCTGGAGGGCACCTTCTCTCCAGACCCTGGCTGTGCTCTGTGTGTCCTACAAAAATGCACTTGCTGGAGCCCAGACAGCCGGAGAAGGCAACGTCTGCCCAAGGCACGGCACATCCCTACGTTCTGGGCAGGACAAAGCATTTATCCAACCCACCACGTGGAGTAAGTCCTCACTGCTGTCCCTGTGCCATGTGAGGTGTGCCAGAGCAGGGGCATGGGCTGCCTGCACCAAGGAGAGCATCCCTGATGAGCTCACTGCCAATGTGGCAGGGTGCAAATGGGATTGTAAGAGAGAGGCTTCTCAAGGGCAGGCACAGTGCAGTTGAGAACATAAGGCAGCTCCAGACTGCAAATGTCACGTGCAGATCTTTGCAAAAATGAGGAAATGAAGAAATGATTGTGTACTGCTTCATTTTGTGAAGCTGTCACATTACAAATAATGGCAGAGAGCTCCAACACAGGATAGAGCCTATCAGAGCTTGGTTCTGGGTAATCAACAAGAACAAAACTTTAAAAAATGAAAAAAAATCCACCCCTGTATTAAAAGGCAATGTAAGTGCTTGTATCTATCATCTCTTCTGATTTGCAAATAAATCCCAGCAATTAGAGGCAGGCTGAAAATGACATTATGGCTCTGTGCTTTTACTCCTGACTAGATAAACAGTTACAGCACAGTGCAATAATACAGGACAGAGATAAAGTGCAGTCAACTGTGTATTAATAGGAGGGATATTGAATTGAATATATGAGCAGTGAAAAAATACCATTTTTCTCATAGAGTATTTTTCATGCAAAGCTTTCAAAGCAGTTGAAACACACACACACACACAAAAACACAAATGCACACACACAGGGCCCCCCAGCAAGGCTGAAAGGAGGTACTGCTCTGCAAACTGTTATTGCTACTGAAGCCATTTTTTTCACGGAAATTTGAAAAAAGAGAAAATGAAGGAGTTGCCCCATGGGTCTGGGCCAGGATGAGCCCTACCAGGACTGCCCATCAGGTCCAGACAATGGAGGCTGTCTGCCTGCTGCAAGGAAAATGTGTAGCATGGCAGCAATAGATGGAAGAGGGCTCTCACATTCCCTTTCACTCCTGACATTCCACTCACACCTTGGAGAGAGTCACTCAACAACACAGTGATGGTGAATTTACCTGTTGTGGCAAAGCAACCAATAAAATCCTAAAGAAAGTGTGAAATGGTTAACAACTGAGGAAAACCCGTGCCCTTGTGATTTCTTACCCTGAGCTGCAGTCTTTGGACAGCACTGAGGGTGTGCATCACTTCTGTGACTCACCTTATTCTCGGATGTGATGTTTGCCCAGCAGAATTATGTATTTGTGCCAGTGCTGTCCCAGTGCCCCTAACATTCCATACACAAAGCTCTGTCTCAAGTGCACTGTTGCCTTCATCCTGACTTCTCTGGTCCCAAGCTGGAGGGACCTGGACCTCCATGAGTTGTCCCCTCAGACAGCTGCAGGTACCAAGCTCATCTCCCCACACCCATCCCCAATAACCCATCAGGCTGGCTCAGATGCTTACCCACAAGGAGTGGGCACAGGTGAATGCTGCAGCAGCACCATGGCACCACGGCATGCTGCCTTTCCTCAATTCCCTGCCTCACACCAACGGCCTTTGGGCAAAAGCTGCTAACAAGGCCCACAGAGTAAAGAATATAAACCAGGCTACAGAAGTAAACAACATTTGCAGCTACAAATGAAGGAAACCCTGTACCTGGCAAGCAAATAGGGCAGGAATTATAAGTTTGTCTTCCAGTCTAGTGCATGATGCAAATATTGATGTGGGGCATGGCTAGAGACTGCTCACATTTAGCTTTTCAGAAAGAGCTGTCAAAGCCTCTGTACCAGACAGGCTGTGCCAACAGCCCATGCCAGAAAATCTGTAGCAGTATAGGACAAGCATATTTTCAGTATTTAGATACACCTACAGGATCAATGTATGCAGTACTTACGTGGCATCATGCACAAAAGATGCCTGGATATTCTCCTACTCAAGAGGCTTGTGCACATGTGCTGAGCTGTGGCCACGGCTCAGCAGGGGCTGTAAACCCCCTGCACTGTGGCACACAGGTGTGCACCCCTACATCTGCACAGGCACAGGGCCTCAAGGACAGCCCAACATGTTGTGCAACACAGGCTCTTGGACTGCAGCTTGTTCCTCTTTGTGCTGAGGAAGCCTGAGCGTGACTCACGCAGGGAGATGTTAGTCACGGACTGGGGAGGGGGTGTTTGCAAATGGACTGTTGTGAGTGCCCAGATCTTCCCAGCTTTAAAGGACATCTTTGGGGTCCAGGACTTGCAGCACTCACTGGCAGGTCTCTTTGGGATCCCTCTGTGTGTATGTACGTGTGCAGACACAGTTCCCTGTCACCTGCACCGAGGCAAAGCAGCAGCAGTGTGACAGTGATGCCCGGACGCCTGGGAGGTCTGCTGGAGCACACAGCACAAGGAGCTTTGGAAGGATGAGCAATTCAGCTAGAACAAGAGTTCCCTCCCTGCTTTGCCTTGCTTCTCCCACCCACCCACACCCACACACCAAGCCAAATACAGCCCTTAATGTCTGGAAACCAAGCTAATGCTTTGGAGTTTCAATCAGATAATCAGCTCCTATGCCCCAGATTCCAATCAACACATCCATATTCATGCTTTAATTGGAAAGTGCTGTTAGCCTGATCTGCTGAAGAGCTGCAGGCATTAATGCAAGGGGGTAAACGCAATGGAGCTCTGCCCATGTCTGGTTCTTGTGGCTTTTGATTCCCTGCTCCCCTGTGAACCAGCAGTGCCTGCCACTCACAGGCACAAGGGAACAATCTGCACAAAGAACAAACTCACCAATTAGGAAAGAGACTGAGGGTACAAGTGAGGAGGAAGGGGGTGGCAGGGACCATACTTTCTGAAGGCAAAGGCGTGGAAGGGGCTGCCTGACACCCAGAAACAGCTCAAACTCTTGCCTACATGCTGGCACAAGATCACACTCCCATTTCTGCTTCCCAGACATGGCACTGGCACACCACCCACACGATGACACTGAAATCACCCTGGGCACCAGGGACTGCCTGAGTTTGGGAAGCACCATTTTGTGTCCTGACCCTAGCCATTTCTCACTTGGCATCACTGCAAGTTGAGGAGATTCAGGGGATGCTACAAACTCCATTTCCTTTCTCTAGAATATGGCAAAAAGCTTTTTAAGCATACTAAATATTTCCCACCCATCCATCTTCACTCTATCTTTGCTTGCCCCAGACCCTTGTGAGTCAGGAGGAGCCCAAGTTTTTCTAAGCTGCAGGTGGGCAGCCCTGCAGGATCACCATGTGCCTGATGGTGCCTGGTTGGATCTGGGCAGGGCTAGAAGCACATCCTCTGGTAGCAGCCCAGAGAAAGCTCCTTGCCTTGACAGACACCACAGCTCTGGGTGTCAGTATCTGCCCAAGTGCCTGCATTTGCCAATGCTTCAGTGCAGGGAATTAATTGCCTGAGCAGCAGCACTCAGGAGCACCAGAGAGTGAGTGATTAGGCACCCTCGTTTTCTGCCTCTAATTACTGTGTTCTAAATACCAGCTGATGCATTTCAGAGGCATGTGAGCTCATGTCTATCTGGTGGTAAAATGTGAAGCATGCTGCTGCCAGGTGGAATCACACATTGTTTAGATAAGAAAGGCAGCACAGGATGGCAAAAAACAAGCAAGATTATGGTTAAAATACATCACATTTGCCATCTAATAAGACGATCAAGAGCCTGATAGATGAACAAGTGAGTTAGTGTAGAATAGAAAACATGCCAAAGCCTGCCCACCTGGAAGACAGATCCAAGAGTAGAGCTGTATTAGCAAAGACTAACAGAGTGTAGAGATTTTGAGGTTTTATTTTTTAAGGATACTTTTTAGGATTTTGGGAAAGTGACATTTTACATGGGCAGGTAGTAATAGGATAATGGAGAATGTTTTAAAGCTGAAAAGGAGAGATTTAGGTTAGACATAAGGAAGTAATTCTTCTTTGTGAGGGCACTGAGGCACTGGCACAGGTTACCCAGAGAAGCTGTAGATGCCCCATCCCTGGAGTGTCCAAGCAAGGATGGATGAGGTCCTGAACAGCCTGATTTGGGGAGGGTGGCATCCCTCCCCATGGCAGGGGGTTGGGACTAGATGTTGCTAAGGTCCCTTCCAACCCAAGACTCCCTATGACTCTTATGCTTTATGCATTAAGGTGACACCTTTGAAGCATTTTCATGAGGCCTACTACATTTTCCTAATCAACAGTGTCTTGTACTTCTTTACAACATCTGAGGATTCTGCCTTAACAAAACTTGGATGTTATTTCCCTGAGGAATGACACTGGGAAAGATCTGGCTGCTTGGATACTCATCAGTAATAGATGGATCCAGACTAGACATTAACAGGTCACCTTTGTATCTGAGACCTGTTCACACCATGAGGGCTGAAGTGCCATAAATTCAGAGTTAGGAGCTGCTCTGCTGACTTAAATGGAGGAAGTTTTCTGCTTCTGAGGCCAGATTTGCCACGCTAAATGTTTTCTAGTTTGGGCCAGGAGAGAGAGGAAATGTAACTCTTTGGGAGAGTTACATTTGGAAATTATGTCTTCAAGGAGAAGGAAATATAAACAACAGAGCACATCCACAGTAAGCATCTGATAATATTCCTACTTAAATGACTGGAAACTTCTCACATTGTTTGAGATGGATCTGGATATTTAGAAGAAGAAGAGGTACTGTGGATGGTAGGGTTCTTCCAGCACTAGAAGCACTATATCATTATAGACACTTAAAGAGACTGAGATTTCTCTAAAAGATTGCCTGTTGTCCAAGTGACAATTATACTCAAGCTCATTTCCTTGTGCAGTCTAGTTCAATCTTGATGTCTTCCCTTTAGGGCTCATTTAGCTCGAATAATCAGTGATTAGAAATAAAAATATCAAAAGAAATGTGTTGCGTATGTGTGTTTTGAAGCAAAACTGGCAGCACACAGTACATCAACTGCTGCCTACCAGGCTGTTTGCCTTGGCTTTGCCTGTGCACAGATGGGAGAGGAACTTAACGTCTCCCCTGTTGTTACTTAGTAAGTTTTTTGTGCTTTCATATTGATTAAGCTTAATCTTATTTCCAAAAACAAACAAATCCTACCTCAACTAAACTAAAAAAAACCTTCTACCGACCAAAATCCCAAATATTTCCAGTTGGTATCTATTGAATTTCGTACTAAATACCTTCAGCATCCTGGCAATCTACGTGAGTCAAAACACTCTGGGTGTTTAACACAGCAGAAAGCCATAGCTACTAAAAGCCATAGGTAACACACATCCAAATAGAGATACCACTGTGTATATATGCATATATGCACGTGTGAGTAATCAAAAATTATCTGTAAGGATATTTCTTATTTATGTATTAGTTTGCCATCCATTTGCAATTTCAAGTGGACTTCTGAATTCAGAGAGCAGGATGAAGCAATGGGAATCAAATGAGTCTGAACAACAATGTGGGCTTTTTTCTGATTTTTCTGTAAATCAGAAACAACTGGGAAGTTTCATCTCAGAGATAATGGCCATTGAGTGGTGGATGAAGTGATTCCTAGCAATGGATGTGGCACCTCTCCTTTCCAGGGGGAGCAGATTCCTCCTTGCACACATTCCTGTGTCAGCCATCACGTGGCAGGGCTAATGCTGGTGGTGGTACCCAGCAACAGGAAACCTGGGGGTGTGACTGTGGATGGAAGCTGCAAAGTTCCTGAGGTTGGAAGCTGTGTCCCGAATAAGCAGCAAAGCCCACACACTGGGGCAATCCACAGCATTCTGCAGAACCGACACGCAAACACAGCAGGAGAGTGCTTTCAGCATTTCCTTGGAGTCATAACAAAGAGAAAGAAGCTGTTAAAACAGGGTAGGAATTGCCCCTTTTCTGTACCATCTCTGCTTGCAAGCTCTGCTCCCGGGGCCTCTGATGGATGCGGTGCAGAGGAGTCACGTGGAGATGAGATTTACTCCAGCCCTCCCCGCAAGCCCCTGCTACCCACAATGAGTCTCAGGCTTGGGAACAGAGTCGTCCGTCTGGAGTCACAGTCCCAGACAGCTGAATGCTTTGGGAAGCTGACACGTGCCTTGGCTTGGGAGACTGCCAGCTCTTTGATGCAGCAGCGCTCACAAAGCCTGACTGCAAAGCATGTGGAGGAGGGAAGGAGTGGAGGAGCCCTTAATTTGGCTGCCAACTTCCAAAGCGCTTGCTCGCTCGGGAGGTTATGTGACAGCTGTGATTGAAGCAAGTGTGGGAGGATGCAACTGCGGGAAAGGGAAGCTCTCAGGCTGGGCTGGGTTATTCAAAATGAAAGCCAGAGAGGCATTTGCTGAAATGAGATCTCTGCTGTGGGTCAGGCAGCTCTGTTAAGGCAAGGCTTTCCACGAGGAGAGCCACAGGAATGGCCTAGTTTTAATGCCTGCAGAAGGAAACTATTGAGCCGTTCAGCAGACACCATGCATGCTAGATTAAAAAGGAAGCCTGGATTCAAAGGATCCCACTGATCAGTGTCAATGCCTAGGCAGGCAGCGAAGAAATACCAGGAGGAGGTGGAAACACACCTGTAAAAGGTGGTGCTTGCAAAAGACTGTCCTTGAGCTCAAGGCAAGAGAGAAGCTGGTGACCAACCCCATGCCTGAAGAAGGCCCTGTTCCTCAGCAAAACACAAGGGCTTAGGGTACCAGTCCCACTGGTGCCTCAGATAAACAACAAAAGGTTGCTGGCTGCAGAGAAGCTGTTGAAAACAAGCACAGGACAAGCAGCTCCAGGCCATTCTCAGGTCTTTCAACATTTCCACTTCTTGTGCAAAGGCCACAGATACTCTGGGAATGCTGCACTGAATTTCTCTTGTGCTTTGCTTAGGACGGCCTTCCCCTCACTCACAACTGCCCACCACTGAGCTGGTAAGCCTTTAAAAAGCCCACTGCTCTGTGGAGTGAGCTGTGGCCTCCCCCAGTTGTGAGTGTTATCTGTTAGGAGAGCATCAGTTCAAACCTCCTCCCACAGCCAACATGGGGTAGTGAGAGCGAGCACAAAGCTGTGCAGCCAAGGCCAGCTCCAGGCTACTGTGTCCCTGAAGGGGACAATTGGCAGGACTAAGATGAGGTCAGAAAAGTATACCTAGTTTGGGGATCAAAAAGCAGTGCTTTTCCCAAGCAAGAGATAAGAAGTGTTGTTTCCAGAATCAAGTTAGTTACTGGGCCTATCACACAATCTCTCCACTTATCAGGGGCCAGCCCACAAAAAAGCAAAATATCCTGGCAGGAGCCTGAGACACACTTCAGAGAGTGTACAGGCATCAGCAGGAGGGCAGAACTTCAACCCCATGACTTTCACTGAAGCCTTACACTGCAATGAAGACATATGGCATGACAGCATCCCATCTAACTTTGGACAACTCCAGCCCCCCGTGACTAACTAGGATGTCTTTACATATGAAGAAAAACAGATTTATCTCAGGGTAGACATATAAAGAACATCCACAGCTGTGCTGATAAGACCCATTTTTCTTCTGTTGCTATGAACAGAGAGCCAAAATCTAAAATCAGGTGAGATAAATCCTGTCTCTACTGATGCTATATGGGACTGGAAACCTACTAAAATGCACTGGCAAAATCCTCTGAGAAGACAACATTATGATCACTGCTGCATCATATTCCTTTGGAACTGCCGGCAGCTTTTCTTTACCAGTAATTTCTTGTGTTGCTGGCCTTTTAAATTCATCCCTTAGCACCCCAAAGTTAAGAAACCCCTTTGAGACTAGAAGGAAAGCAGAGGAAATGCTAACAGTGCAGCCCAGCATTTATCTGAAGTGCCACTAACATTTCTTCTCCTTCCTTCCTGCTCTTGAAGCCCAACACTCACACCCAGAAAATCCCAACTCCAAAGTTGTTAACTCCCCCTACCCAAACCCCACCAAGGGAGAAAGTGGGCAGATTCCATACCTTCAATGGGTTTGGGTACAAAATGTGATGAGGGTTTGGTTTTTTTCACTCGGTTTCCCTTCATAATTTGACCTTCTTTATTGAGTCCCAGGAACCACGCTCGTCCGGATTCTTGCTGCCGGTACAGCGTGGAAGAATAGATAACGTAGTAGTTTTCAAAGACAGATTCTTTAAATTTGCACTCTGGTGTGAAAACATCCTGCAGTAAGAGAAAGAGAGAAGAAGAAAAAGCAATGGGAGAATTAATCACTGATCTTCTAAATTAGGCATCACTGAGTGATACACAATGGTCACGCATTGCAGTTAACAACAGAAAACAACAGGCATCAGCAGTGCCAGCTCCCAGTAATAACACCCATCTAGAAAACTCCCAGCTGAAAGGCAAGGCTCTGCTTCCCTGGCAAAACTGGGATTTGCAAAACAGCCTAGCCAGTGAACAGGCATGAAAAACGTGCAGGAAAAGTCAGAAATGTGCCAGGATTTAGACTGAAATACTAAACAAAAGAAATAAAAAGAGAGATGAGAAGCAGAGACAGTTTTGTTGTTCCTGGTGCCTACTCCTGGCTTTGTTCATACCTTCCCTGTGACAGGCAAATGTACAATGCTTGTTGTCTAAAATAATGAGGTTTCTTCAAATTCTTAGAGGCAAAGGGCAGTTTATTGAACCATTTAAGAGGATTCAAAGAAATGAGAGTACAAAAGCAAGTAAACCATTTAATTTCAAAAGCTGTGTGAGGAAATGCTGGCACAAAGCCTGGAAATCTTTCAATAAAGAAGTAATTTTAAAGATTTCTGGCATAAGTATTTCTTATCGTTATACAGGCACCGAGAAGCATTTCCACACCTGTCCCAGAGCAGAGCACACATGGATCTGTCCAGAACATCCCCTGAGCCTCTGATGGCTGTGAAAGTGGCTGTGCCTTTGCCACTTGTGCTGGCTTTGTATGAAGTCTCCAGGACAAAACTACACTCAGCTATGGACTAGTATTTGTTATATCCCAGTATTCAAGATTTTCACAACAGAGAAACATTAAACCTCTTTTAAAATATCTGTCTGGCCAGGGGATTCTGTGACAGTGGGCTCCCAAACCTTCAATGAGTCATATGTGGTTGTTAGTGTGTTGGGTTTTTTTGTTCCCAGACTTTGATATTGAGCAGAAAACTTATCCTGGCCCAACTCCTCCCCTAATTTTCTAAAAACTATTCTTGCAAAAGAAGTTCAAGCCACGATGAAAATTCATTTTCTGAAACAAAACTCTTTCAGAAAAAAAAAATCCCTTCTTTCAGGTGCCAGACAAGGCATTTCTGAGGCTTGTGAGTGAAGGTGGATGCTTCTACAGGCAAGTGATGCCCCCCCTCAAACCTTCGCCACTCCCAAGTCTTTGGGAACTTCTCCAACCTTGCCAATGGAAAACCCATGACCAACATCTGAGCAAAGCATCTGGAGTAATGCCACATATTTACTGCAGACCTTGTTCAAGAGCAAACATTCTGAACATTCAGCAACACTCAGGAAGGTGTTCCCAAGCGATCTGGGGGTAATATAAAGTGTTGCTGGTGTGACAATAAATCCAGTGTGCAACAGACCCGCAGAGACTAGCAGGCTTGAAGCTACAGAAGATAAAGCACAGCAGAAAGCACAGAGCTGTGCTGCACACGTGAATTTTGCATCAATCATTAGCACCACACAGGTAAAAATTCCATCAGCAAAATGGGCATTTTGCCTTATCTGAGGGAGTCCTTCTCGCCGGAGAAATAAATATTTTTAAAAGAGAGTGAAACAAGTTAAGAGAGATCTAGATGACTTAGAGCACTATAAAATGGTGTTTGAAGTAGCCTCCCAAAAGAACAGTGTTTAAGCATTCCTTAAATCTGCCCTTTATCTCCAGGCTTTGTCTTGCCTGGGAAGGCTCAGCTCACCTGGGAGCTGGGTTTGCAGGAGCTGCCTCTGAACTCTTGGCTCAGAGGCACTCCCTGGCACCAGGCCCAGCCAGGCAGCAGCTCTCAAACCAAACTGGGCAATCAATCCCCTTTCCCATGCCTTCATTACCCCATCAGTAAAAACCTATCACAAAAATTCCCTTTAACGGGACTAAAAAGTTGGCAGGCTGTGAAAGATAGCTCCCAATTTGACCTAAACACAGAGCTAGGACTATTTTCAATGGAGAAGAAACATAAAAGCTAATGCATTTTGAAAATGTTGTTTCAAAAAGAAAAAAAATATTTTAATTAAAAGTTATTGCAAATTACATTTTCAGCTCAATATCTATTTTAAAATTACTGCAGTATAATATTTTATGACATGCAGCAGTGGTTCATAAAAGCAGATGCTGTATAGTATACCCACTTGTACCAATAAACCAACAAAAATATTATTTCAAAGCAAATGCATGTAAAGACATCAAAGTAATGAAGACTAAAAAAAAAAAAGAAAAATGTATTGATTTCCTTTAAATGTTTATGCTCCCCACAAGCAAAAAAAGCATCCCATTCATTGTGTGAGTTGGTTGGATGATTCCCCATCTCCCATAATTCAGTTGAAACAGCACTTCAGGATATGAACCATGGCAGCAGTACTATGAAACACCCCAGCTCTGTCCATTCAGCAGCTTAGAAAACCCACAGCAGCTAAGTTCTAGTTAAATAATACTGGGTTTATCCACTATTACCCTTCTTTTTACGTACATCATCTCACCAGCAACAACTGTGCCATGTGGAGATGGCACACCCATGGGACATGAGTCATGAGTGCCCCACCCAGGGGACACTGCTCATCCTGCCACCAAACTGACGTGTCCCAGGGTCCTCACAGGGCTGGGCAGCAAAGATCTCTGTGGGCAATACCATGGATTTGACACAGAGAGAAAGAGGATGAAGGAAGAACCAGATGACCAGAGAGGAGACAGGGCAGAGGAGCAGCACACAGGCCACTCTCCCAAGCTGCCTGAGGATTTTTAGTGTCCTGTAGATATCATTAACATGCAAACCCTTATGCTTTTCTTCACTGGTGTCTTCTTGATGCCCCATGGCCAGCCTTCAGCTACACTGCATCGTTTGGTTTCATCACATGCCTTTTGCCATCAGCTTTGAGGCTTACAATAACAAAAGGCTACTGGGACATTAATGGCAGAACCTTCCTACAAGTTTCACAGTCAAAATGAATTGTGTAATTATGCTGAATCAGGTGGGAACTGCTGTTTCAGTTCTCTTAGGCTGAGATGAGCTGAGAAGAAAGATAGAGTGCAGGTGAGCATAACAGGCTTCACAATAACAAAGCAGTTTGTAGCAGCCACTGCTGCACAGACAGAAATCTGAGATAACAGAAGATGTTTTTAAAAAAATTCTGATCTATTGACCACACCTATGGGGTATGCACGATTTAGGGGGGTTTTATTGTTTTGGTTTTGTTTATAAGATAAATTCACTGTTGATGAAATGTGCAGGATGGGCAGACCTGGAGTCCAGTATTTTCTCTTCATCTCAGATAAAGAGTGGGTTAACACAGCAAAGGGATGCTTCAGACTGTGCTCCCCAAGTGCTTCTGACAGGACATAAGGACATCCTGCCCCAGAGGTAATGCTGTGGGGTAAAGCCCTGGGGTCATGAGCACCACTTCACTTACCCACTTGCTGCAGGGACCTTTGGGAACAGGCTTATAACAAGTCCCACTCAATTATTTTTCCAACTCTCTCCTTGATTGAAATAGCATGACCATGTACAAGACAGTGAGAGGAGAGATGGCTTCTATCTTTTAATCACCAGTCTTTTTTCAGTCTTTAAACAAAGAAATAACAGTGACTCTATTTTCTGCACAAAGTCCACAGAGGTGCCCTGTCAGGACTGTCATGAGTTCAGCTCATTCAGAAAGCCCACCAGTTATTCTCATTAAAGAGTATGCTTGTGATTTGTAGAAAAGAAAATTCTCTCAATTTAATTCAATGTGAAATATGTCTTTGACTGAATTATTTTTGCATACAAAGTAAATAAATACATCTATTTGTTTACCATTTGAAGATTTAGAGCCTGAGGTATTTTGTTAATTGTCTACAGATATTACTGAAAGTGGCTTGGAAAAGCAGCTCTTTTATAATTGTTAAACTAAAAACCTGCATGAAATATTTGCAATAGAAATGTTAGTAATTTACATGCAAAATGATTAGCATCTGCTCACAACTTCTTTTCCACATCTCAATCCAGTCCCTTGAACAAAGGCAATTTTATTAAGACAAGTAATTAGATTTGCTTTGAAAAAACAAACATAGGTCTGATTTGTGCTAACTGTAGTTTTACAGTATTTTCACAGCCTAAAAAAAAAACAAACCAAGAAAACCACAGTAGCTATCACACAAATAAAAGGGAGATCACATTCACTGACACTTGGAACCAAAAGGAGCCAAATGGATGCATCTGCCATTGGGGGGGATTCAGTGTGCCAGACCTGCTCAGGGAGGGTATAAGGTACCACAGGTTGTCCCAGAAGTTATTTCTGGGTTGGAAAACCAAAATGTTTCATTTATCCTTGATCTCAGTAGTGTCACCTCTAGATGGAAACATGGATGTGACTTCCAGACACAAGCCAACCTCTACATCACCTGGGCTAGTTTGGTCCTTCTGGGAGATGTTGAGAATGTCTGGGCCCATCTATCCCTCACCACAGCACACACTGGCGATGGTTTGTAAGAGGGCAGATTTTTTTCTAAGTAAGTTTGACTGGACTCTCCTTTGCATTTCTGTAAAGCTGGAGAAGATCCACTGACATTGGTGCAGAGGCACTGCTGTCAAACCTGTGGGCACAAAGCTGCAGGGCATTTAGCAATGCACTGATGCCCTCCAAGGTCTCAGCTCCTTCAAAAAAATGCCAACCCAACAGTGCTGTAGCTCTGGTGCCATCACAGTGCTGCCAGGGCAGTGGACAGCCCTGGTGCTGCTCAAGGAAACAGTGCCAGCCCCTGCCATACCAGCTTTGAAGCTTCCCTGCCACTCAGCATCCTCAGCCAGGAGATGCAAAAAAAAAATGGTCCCCAGTAAGCAACAGCAAGTTACTTCTGGGTTCTGATCATGAAAGCCAGCAATCTGCTCCCCAGAAGCCCCTGGTGTCCCCAGATCATGGCAGAAATTGTGACAGGTTTCCATGTGCAATGCTCAGGGAAAAGCCAGCAGGAAACTGTCACAGGCTGCTGTTGTATTCAAACCCAGCTGCTCACCCAGCGTCCCTCCAGACTGGGTAGCTTTGTTCATATTGCTCACCATTTCCCTACAAACATTCTCAAAATTGCCAGATAAATAAAGATCTCTTTTTTTTTTTCAAGATCTCCTTTTATTATAACCCAAAGGAGAACAGCAAATACACACATCCACAAGCAAACCTAATGACTTAATAAATTTAGTCACTGAAACCAGCAGCAATAAAAGAAAAAACCCATTCTGCAAGTAGTTTGTGCCACAGTTTAGGAAAGGGATGTTAATTATGAGTGTTGAAATGTCTCACTAGCACATTCCCAGAGTAACAGTTTTCCTTTGTTTACAGCACTTATGGGTTTCTCTTTTACGTTCTGCACAATTACTGAGCCAGATCTTCAGATGGGATAAAAGCACTAAACTGCACCATGGTCTATGGCATGGCAAGGCTTCCCTCCCAGAGAATCTGGCTCAGGATACTTACTGATGTTAGTGTTAATACTTAAGAGCTCATCAACTCATTTAAAACATATTAAGTAGGAATCATAAATATCAGCACAGCTATCAGCAGTGGCATTTCACTGTTGTTGTGGAGGCAGGGCAGGGGATGATTGGATTGTGTTCACTTGTCCATATAAGCGCCGTTCCATCCCAGGGAAAGGGATGGCACTATAGAAGAGCATCTGTTTTATGGTGCTCTTTACCCAGTAAAGCCCATTCTGCATTCCCCACTGACCTCAGTTAGGGCAGGGTTTCATCAACACTCCTCTGATACTAACAGCACTGAGAAATTCAGCATTGAAATCAATAGGGATGTGCAAGACACCAGACTCTTGAAGACATTTGGGCTTCCAGATGAAAAGCAAATGCCCAACTCCCATTTAAACCCCTGAAAGCCCAGAGATTATGTCTTTTAATATCTGAGAATTTGTGACCACAAACCTCATACGACAGCACTTCATCCTGGCATACTCTTATTCCCAGGACAAGTTTTTCACCAGAGAGATTCCATTCACAGGATAATCCCTGGCAGGACAATCCCTGTGCAGACCCCAGCAGCACTGCCATAGGCAGAGTTGCCTTGCACAGAATCCAGTACAGATCAGTGCCCACCTGCCCCAGTGTAGCTTCTCCCCTGACCTAGGGTTGCATCTGTCTGGAAATGCTTTAAAATACTTGTAGCTGAGCTCTCCCTTGGCATGTGATCAAGAACCGCAAATGTGCATCCAAACTTTACATCTCATCACATCTTTGTCCAGATGGCAGGTGATATTCTCCTCTTCACACTCCACTCTTCCTCCCCCTTCTAGCTCCATAAGAGATTGGTGACAAGTCTTCTTGGTGGCCTTTTAGAAGTAGGAGCGAGCAGATACATTTTAAAATAACAAGCTGCTACATGGGAGTGTACAGCCCCGCTGCAGAGTAGAAATTCACTTGGTGAGGCAATATGGTATCTGAAAGCATTCTGACTCCTCCTGGACCATCTGTGGGCTGGAGGGAACACATTTTCAAATAAATCATCATCCATGCAGGTCTGTTCTCCAGCTCTGGGAGCTGGGAAGCAGCATTAGCAAGTCACCTAACTTACTGCCTCTGAAAATTGAACTAGAGGGCTATCTGCCCTCAGTTTTGTGGGAACTCTCTGTACTCAAGGTAAATAATTGTTCAGCTGGCTTCCTTTTAAAACACCCACACAAGAAGTGGAGTGCATATCTGCTAAGTCTTGTGAGCTGACCCAATATTCCTAGACAGGCAAAAAACTCCAAGTGCTGGACAAGCCTCTGTAATTAGGCTGCAGATCTTTATATGCGGACAAAGGTCGTCCTAAAGCACCTTTTAATGTTCAAGGACTGATGAAATTATTCACGTCACCATCGCTGAGGAATGCTGGAGACAAAGGTGTGATTGCAGCATGGACATGCCCAAGGTGTCCTGCAGCAGCAAGGACATCTGCCCAACACGCAGCAGAATATTGACCAAAACCCAGGGTATGTTCTGCGAGGCACTGAGCTCTGTTTCATCCCAGATAAATCAGTTACCTCATCACAATGAGCACACACAGATCCACACAAGCCAAGGTCTCCCTCTGGCTACAAAGCAAATGAGCTTTGGGGATCCTAATCCAGACCTGTCCATCCCATCACAGCTCAGTATCATGTTCTTTTGCTTTCAGCTCTTGGCCTGCCCACTGTGCAGGCAAATTTTCACCAAGTACTTCATAAAGTGGCCAAATTCACTGCATTGGCCTTTGGTGAGATGCTCATGCAATCCTCAGAGGAACACAGCTTTCAGCTTAATGATTGCTGACAAGAGCATAACTGGGGATGACTCTTCCAGTCAGGCTGCTCACTTCCATCCTCCCTGGAGAGCCCAGGCAGCCTGGATGAGAGAACAGGCTCTGTCAGTGAGTCCTGGGTACCAATGACTGCACAGCTCTGTGGGCAGTGTGACCTGCAGAAGTCAGCACATCGAGCTCCTCACCCATGTGGAACACTGAGCAAGGCACATATTTTGCCCTTTGCTTCACTTTTTCTTAATGATGGACCCCAAATTCAAATTCATGGTTGGATGGAGTAAATTTTCATCCCTTCTTTTAAAAATATAAGGTATATTTGGAATTTAATAGATTGATTTGGGTTTTAATTTTGGATCTTATTTCAAGCTGGAATTTTAAAGCCTCTGAAAGTTTGGACTGCCATGAACTGGAGTAGTGATCATAGCACAGCTCACTCATGTGGCACTTGGCCCATCCAGTGCAGCACTGCTCTTCCAGGAAAGCAACTGCTTCCCACAAAAGAGGTTTTCCCTGACACCACTGTCCCTGGTATTGCAATCCTGGCAGCCTGGGGATCTGGTGAAACCCCAGGATAATTTCTAACCTGGGAATCCCAACTCATCTATTGTCTTCTCTACATTCTGTTTTCCTGACAAAGTGTCTGAAATTGCTAACAATGTTATCAACTCTGCTTACTCCAAAACACCATCCAGAAATACATTTTTGCTTTCAGACATAATGATCATGAGACAAGATGGCACTAGATGAAGATATGTTAGTTGCATACAAGAAAAACAGATTTCCGAAATTAGCATCGCACTGCTTCATCTGCTAAAGCCTGAAATAACTATAAAGAAAAACAATAATGTAAGAACCCTCGAAACACAGCCAGATGGGATGCTCTGAACCTCTGATCTCTGTTTCTTGGCATCAATCTGAGGCTGAGCACAGGGCAGAATAAATGGATTTGTTGCCTTTGGTTACGTTTGCGATCCTGCTATTTTTATTATTGTTGATAATTACAATGTATAAATTAATGGTTATGCATTTATAAACATGAGATTATTTTCTTCTGATAGTCAAAAGAAACCTTTTAGTGGAAAACAAGCAGTCAATATTTGCTTTATCATGTTATTATTTATATGAAAATCATCCTCAAAGGCTGAAACCAGAGTATAAATGCCGTGGCCATTTAATAAAATGCCCTCACAATGACAGGAGGACAGGGTAGACCTTATAATTTCTACATTTTTGTGCTGAGGTCCTGAACACTGAAAGACCAGACAGCTGGCTAGGTGCTCTGCAAACAGGAGGTGTTAGTGAGTGCAGAAATAAATTTCAACCAAGTTCCAGTTCAGTTTCTGAGGGAAACCCCCTCTTTCTGACATAAACGAAATAGTGCCATTGTAACAATGTCAGCAAGCAAAGGACTGAGAATGAGCCCCAGCCCTTGTAAAGAATAGTCTTACAAGTGTTTTATGTTATATAACACACAGACAAAACTGTCCTGTTCCCACCCAATGGTGCAGCCTGCCCAGAGTGCAGGTCTGAGGGAAGAAAAGGGCCTCAACCCAATTTTCTGTGTATCTCATTTTTTCTGTGTAATTCATCGTCATGTGGGCAGAAGATAAGAGGACTTGCCAAGGAGCTTCCCGGGCCTATTACAGCCCTGAGATGCTGATGTGCTGAGATAGCCTCTCTGCTTTGACTCTTCAATTCAAACTGTGAGACTTGCTGGAAACACACCCTATCTTCCTTAATGCTGGAAAGATCTCTCCTGCATTAAACCAATTTCAGAGTTGTCATGACTAGGGCTGGAAATTCAATTTCTTTGCTGTTGAAATGTCCATTTTGAAAATGAATGGTGCTAGATTATTAATACTTTGACAGCTTACTGACAGATTGGCTACACTGGGCAATTAACAGAAAGTCCTGTGGTCTAAGGCATCAACTGAGGCTGGGGTGAGCTGGTGTTGGACCAGCAGGTTCCTACAACCAAGATGAAGTGTTATGAAGTGTGACAATTTATGTGGCTTTTCCCACCCCCCCCGTACCCACTGCTGCAGCGCCTACAGTGAGAAGGTTCACAGAATATTCCTGGGAGGAGGCCAGCTCTGCTGCCCACTAGGAGAGCCAAAGGGAGCCCTCTGAGATCTGTGCCTCAAAGCCTGGGCCCCAGCAATATTTCTGCTGACAAAGCTAGCAAAAAAGGTTCATGGAGCTCCCTTAGTATCTGCCAGGGTGACACTCAGGTGACACTTCACACCCCTCTGCTCATCATCCCAACCCCCAGAAAAGGTAGGTAGGTAGGTAGGTAGGTGCTATAAAGGAAGACTGTGGAGGGTATGCAGGCACATTTCTGCAGCTTTTAGACATTTATTCACTGGTTTTCTGAGAATTAAGAAAATCAACCAACTCTGGTGTGACAGAATTTCCATCCACATATTGACCACAGTATCCATGCACAGCTGGAATGAGCTGACAAATCTCACAGCCCAAAACAACTTCACAGACAATACCAGGCTTATTAACACCTTGAATGGATGTCCATGGTGTGTGTGTACTGACAACCTGACTTGTTCTTTTTCTGTTAGTTTCCTTTTGATGTGAAATAACCCGTGGACAATGCACAAACATTTTGAATGGACCCAAACTATGCCACAGCTCAATCTGACTGTTCCTGTGTATGCAGCCAACTGACCCATCGTAGCTGATGCTCTGCTTCCCAGGAATCAGACAGATGGAAGTATCATAAGGGATTTTGCAGCAGTGGCTATAGTGGAATTTTTCACTCTGTTGCACACTTTGGTAGAGAACACAGATTAGCTTTGGCATCTGATCCTGTTCAGAAGCCAACTAATGACTTCAACTTCCAAACTAAGATAACGTAGTCACTCTAGAGAGAGTAATATAACACACTAACTCTATTTGGCACAATGCACAGTAAAGCAGGAGACCATTATATTGTGGGAGTAGTATACAGAAGACTGTGCAAATGTCTTTAAATTATATGACCCAAAATCAACAGAGCAATCCAGAGTTAAAAACTACTGCTTTCTCTTTGTACTACTTATTACAGCATGCAGGCTCAATGAGATCCAGGGTTTACAATTAGATCTGAAGGCATTTGATTATTTTTTACGTAGACTGTGTAGGACCAAATGCAGAGTGAAACTGTGGGTGGCAAGGGTTGGATGCTGGTGCTGTAGACATTTCAGGATGGGTTCAGTCTGGTCTAGCTGCCACCTGGTCCCATGGTCTGACTATCTAGTGTTTTAGGGGAATTCCCAAAGAGAACCCTTCAGTTTAGTTTCACCCAGAAATGAAGCTAGTTTGCACAGCCTGAACCACCCTGTGGTGCAAACCAAAGAGCTCCATGTGAAGGTGACTGGAGGGATTTTTCCAGAAGTGCAACCCTGGTCTAACTAAAGCACTAATCCCAGAGACAGCTGGGATACTCGGCTTACTGTAGTGGGGTATAATAAGGTAGGCATGTGATGATGTGAAATGCCAGTGTTGTTAAAAGGGGCTGAGGGCCCTGTATGCCCTCTGGAAAGCAGGGATGTGAGGAGCCTGCTGTAACCTGTGTGGGGCTGTACACAAGGTCCTCTTCTGCCATGTGGAGTTTGCACTTCAGATTGTTCCATAATGATCTCAAATGCCTGAGCCACACTGGATATAGTACACAAAGCCTTCCAAAAAGCACTTACCATCAACATCCACAAACAGCTACACTGGCCATAGTAATAACAAAACAGTTTCTAAGCCTGCCATTTGAATCCAGTACCTGGCTTGCAGAAAGCCTGGAGTTTACTACACGTCACAGCTGAAGTCCTCTGAGGTTTGAAAATACTTTCCTTACCATGATAAATTTTAAATCTTATTTATATGTTCCAGCAAACATGCTGAGGGGGAAGGAAATCTCAGAGCTGTCCCGACTGTATCACTGGAGAAGAAGCATGTCATTCCTGCTTTCTCCTGTGCTGTTACAAAACCAGGGGAAGGAAAAAGGCCCCACTGAACCAAAAAAGCTCAACAAAGTAGAAACCATTTGCTTATGGGCATAACATCCTTTCTTACCATTTGCAATAGTTCTTAGTTTCCATCTGTTTTTATCAATACTAAGTCCTGAATCATTAGTGCAGCATGAGGACAATTGGATCTAAGAATCACTAAAGCTGGACTAAACATTCTGTTCTAGGAATAAGCAGTGATTCATGAATGTTTGTATTAAAATTGATATGATCACTTCCATAACAACGGAGATGAAGGAGAAGAAGTCCTGTGGAAACATAACTTCTAGTGCTGGGAGAATCCCACAAAGATAACATGTGTCAAAGTGTCTGATTTAACTCAGCCAAAGGCAGGGACTTCATGCAAGCAGAATGATCTGGTAAAACTGTGATGATCTGCTCATATTAATGTTCTTGAACAGTCACTGCTGCCCCCACAATCAATGGCACTGGGGTCAGCAACAGGCAAGGTGTCCCAGCCTATCCTGTCACAAACAGTGTAGCCATGAATGACTGTCATCATACAGCACAACACAGAAGTATCTGGAAGGTGAAAATCTGTGAAGAAAAATTCTATCAGGCAGATAAATAAAACCCAAATCACTGGGTTTTATTTACTAGTTCCACACTACTGCATCTCAACTGACCTAAGCAAAGCATATTAGCAAACTGCTAATTCACAAATACATGCAACTGCACTTAGAAGAACACACAGAAAGTAAGAGCACCATGGGGATCATTTTACTTAGAAGGGGGCAGTAAAAAATATAAGGCAAGTGAGGCACAAAAGAAAAATAATGAGAATTGTGAGATTTTGCTTTTTAAGCTGGCCATTAAAAAATAAACTTTCAACTGACAAGGATGCTTTTAAAAGTCTGCCTTCTAAATTTAACTTTGATATTGAAAAGTCTCGGGTTTTGTTCTTTTGTTTTTTCGTTAGCTTACATTTGATAAAAAACCGAGGCATGATAATCCTGGCGCTACACATTTTCAAAAGCCATTCTTTAGCTGCTGCCTCTTCAGAAGGTGCAGATAACATTTGCATGGATACAAAGCCCTTGCAGAAAGAATGTTCCTTAAGGGCAGAACTGGCTTTAGGGTTTAATATTGTAGGAACCGAGTCTCAAAATCAGCAGCATTCACATTAATAGCCATTAAATTATTTATTCATATCAGGCTCTGGAAAGCAGTAGATAGACTAGGCTGTTCTGGAGGGCTCAACTCCCATAAACTTTGTTGCATGACTTACTTTCAGTTACCTTTCTGAGGAACATACATTCATTCTTAGGAGTCTTGGCACACATTAGTGTCCTTGGTTCCTTTTTTCCCTGATTTTGTGAATGGGGAAAAAAGTCTGTACACCAAGTAATGTCCATATCCAGGAAGCAGATGCCAGTGTGCAGCACAATCCATGCTCCAGTGCAGCAGGACAGAAAGGGTGCAGTGTGGAAGAGGACCTCTGAATTGTTTCTGTCCTTACTACAAAACAAAAGTTCTCAGCAAAACTCCATCTATAACCTTCCAATTTCTTTCCCTCACAAATTACATGATCCAAAAAATACTACAAAGCTGTTTTGAAATATACCTGCTTCAACAGTTGTCACTTTCTATTTTCCAGCCAAAATCTACCCTGAAGTCCTGACGAACACAGGCATCAAGTTCAGGGGTCTCAAGGGACTTGTGTGGAAAAGCTCTGCCAGGCAAGGGGGGCTCTTCAAATGATCCAAGAGCCTGCACCCCTCCAGCCAGCCACAACCTTACTGCTGAATACCTCACAACCATGGGAAAAGCCATCTGAAAAGCACCATATACATGTTGTGAGGTCAGAGGGACAAGCAGTAAGGCCACCAAAACACTGACCTGAGCTGCTACCGTTGCCAACAAGGCGGTGCTCTGCACTGAAGTTCTCTCCTTCTTTCACCCCCACTTATGTCCTGAGCCCTACTTGACCTTGATCCATTTAATTACATCCATAACCAAATTACACTGTAGCAGAATGTAATTATGCAATCAAGTAATGAGCTATGGTTTCACTCTTGGTCTTGTATGCAAAGCCACCTTTGAAGGGGGCGATGAAAGAAGTGATTATTGTAAAAGGACAGCTCGGCTCCATGTACTAAATAGTGGTCATGATGCAGGGGAGAACGTTTGCTGGCAACACTGATCCATCAGCTGCTTTTAATGGGCAGCTGAAAACCTCTGTGCTGCAGCCTCACAGCTGGAGCCATGGGCTTCATCCTGATGCCAGACATATGCTCACAACAGGCACGCTGTGTGACCTCTGGGCCTCCACACCTCTCCAGCCAGCAGCCCCTTTCAAACACACTTACTAAAACTGACTGAAGAACTGCTGCACTGCTGGCCACTTCCAGATTGGCAGTCTGGCAGTGGCCAGCAATAGCTCCAAGATGTAAGAACAGGAAAAACGCAGTGAAAGCTCCTCCTTGCTCTTGGCAGTGGGGAGCTTGTGCCTGCTGGGTCCAGCAAGGGTGTCCTGGTGCTTGGGCAAAGCACCCAGCCTCCTGTGGGACTGCAGAAGTGTGGCAGGCACACTGTGTTCAGAGCTGGGTATGGAAGCTGATGTAGACCCCCAAGGAGAGACAAGAAGGGCCTGAGCCAGGAGAGGCTTCAGTGAAACATTGCAGGATGGAGGATTCCTGGGGAGGCTCAGCTTGGAAGAGCAGCTCCAGGGACTGCGCTTTGCTGCTCAGCTCAGCATCTGTCAGGTCTCAGCCCATGGAGAATTCATCGTTGTTGAGATTTCAAGGTGTTTGGGAGAATGGCAAAAGAAAACCTGGTATTTTATGGTGATAGGAAACTGCCAAAACCAGTTCTGACCATCATACTTGTCTGTGTCATGCCATACTCACATTTACACAGGCAGCTCACGGAAGTAGGATCAAATCCATAATGCTGCAAGCAGGGTGGAGATCTGTCCCTGTAGGTAAAGAAATGGTGCCTACCAGCAGAGGAATTGAGTATTTCCATTTATCACATTCATACAAGGATCCAACAAGAAAGTCCCACCGTGGTGAGGAGGTAATGGACTAAGAGAAATAAGGTCAGTTGCATAAGATCCTTGAAAAGGCAGAGTCAGGAGCTGGATATTCTGAATCCTAGCTTCCACTGTAAAAGCCTTCCTCGACTGCATTCAGGACAGAACGGGAAGATACTGGTGTGCCAGACAGAGCAGGATCCACTATCTAAAAGCTCCATTCCACATCACCTTCTCAGCCCAAGATCCCTGGCACTGAGGCACAATGTTGCCGTGCCCCATCTTTTTTCTCTCTCTGCCAGGAGCAGCACAATGTTTGGGAAAGTGAAAGCCACTCAGCAGCGATGCCAAGCACACGCACATCAAAGAGCCCCAAAAGGTCTATGGAAATGAATTCCCTATCGTCAGCAGCAGCTTCTTCCTCGGCAAAGATAAATAGCTTTTTATGCATGCAGTATATGTGCTAGCATGTACTCTCCAGCTGACAATGTTCAGCCTCCAGTGTAACTTGTCAAAGCCTGATATGCTTTCCCTTTATCAATGTGGCAAACTGCTGAACACCGTGTGCTCCAAGTAGTGGGCTGCTGTCCCTGTAGGCAACACAATGAAGCGCACTGTCATTCTTGCTGCTGCACTCTGACACAGGCATCTCCTGATGATCAAAAGCCAAAACAGAGCCAGATGCATCTCACAGCCTCACCAGCACAACCCCTCTCACCTGTGGATCCTCAGAAGGCCCTGAGATGAGGTGCTGTGGCATGCACTGACTGCATGTGAAGAAACCACAAAAGGTGATGGCAGGTGGGGTGGTCACAGTGCTGCAAGGTTCTAATTGTGCAATTTCTCACTGTTCATTTTGAACTGAATAGGATTAGTACCATCCCAGCATGAATCATTCATGAAGCAAATTCCCTCAGTATTAAGCTGCTCCCTATCCCTTTGCACTGCTGCAACAAAGGTCAAATCTGTGCAGATAGTGACTAGAATACTGTGGGATTAGGAAAGTTTGCGGCCAGATACTCAGAAATTGCTGAAACCAAACAGCTGATGCAAATCTGATGACCAGGGAGAAGCCGGGGGTTCTTGAAGTGTAGCAGGCAATCCCTCAGCTCCAGAAGCCATTTGAAAGCTGGAGGTGTGCACTCAGGGACAGAGCACTGGGGAGATGTGTTGGCATTCACAGGCCATGCAGAACAACTGCACTGACTGCACTTTTGGGAGAAATATGCTGGGGACAGCAAGGAAGCATAGCGATTTCATCTTCATCATATCTGACAACAGTCCTTTCAGGAATGACCCTCAGAGTGTTTCTTAGGGCCATTTGGACTGGGAAAGGGATGTGCTTTCTCCCATGCTTTTCAGGATGTCAGTTTACTCTAAAATCCCCAAACAACTTGTCTGCTTTAGTCCCACAATATGGGCAATACCACATCATACATACTTCTCCCTTTCCTTTAATTCATAACTTAAAATGTTTTTCTTCCTCTTCCCATTCCTCCTTCTTTATTCTCTGCTGTTATTATTTCACCACAGTAAGCTTCTGATTCTGAGACACAGTTTTAGATAACTGAGATAATCTAGAAGTTCAGCTACTCTGATGGGTCCTTCAGGCACATGTCACAGGCATGAAAAAAGCCCTATAAACATTTAGACACTCTCCCCCTCCATTTCCACTCCAATTGACTGCAAGAAGCAACTTTTCTTCGGCAACTTCCAGCATACAGAAATGTGAGGCAGGAATAGGCTTTTCAAGCATAATGAGAAAGAGACATATTGTTCTCCCATGGGAAACACTGCTGGCATGATAGAGCAAGAATGTAACAGCACCGAGGCTCCTGTCAGTGTCTCAGCCCAAAACAGAGAGCCTGAGCCCAGCAGTCAGCGAGCCATCTTGAAGTACTGTATACTTGAAATTCAAATTCCATGCAACTGGTTCAGCAAATTGACTGCCCTCTCTCTGCTGCAATCCTGAACCATGGCACAGAGCAATGACAGACAAAGGCCCCTTGGCTGGCAGCCTAATCCCACATGACAACCCTAGAACTAGGAGTTGAGAACTGGTTCAGTCTGGGCTAACACGGCATCTTGTGCCCACCATGGGATGGCACAGAGGTCTCCCATCCCTCCCTTGCTCTCAGATGTGTAGTTCATGGTATATGAACAGACCTTATCACCTCTCCTTAGTGCTAATAGCAGAAATTCGGGAAAGAGCTTCTGCAGAAACAGATATTCAGGCTCTGCTCTTCTCAAGCCACCTTGAGAGCCAGCAGGGATCCTCCTGGGGATCTTCCACAGCCCTGATCCCCCTGCAGGCAGGCAGGGTGGCCCTGCAGCGAAGCCATCCCGGCTGCCCTGCGGGATGTGGGAGTGCTTGTCACACTGTGCTAAGGCTAATCCATTCCTGTCACTCCCCCACGGGAAACAGGAACACACACAGCAGGCACAGACACTCAGCATGTCCCAGCGCAGCAGTACTGTACAGGTGCTGCAGAAAAAGGCTCCATGAGTTGAACACATGCTGTATTTTAAATATTCTAAGCTGATTTGTATATACTGTGCTGCCCACACTTGTGCAGCTGCTGCTTGTGTGGGATATCTGCTACCTTGGATGAAACCTCAAACCAAACCTCTCTCCTTCTGCCTAGGAGAAATTTTAGTGTTGAAAAGGCTGCCTCACTTCCAGAACCTCTGGGTCTACTCCTCAACTTGTCCAAACTTCCTGCATGCAACCCTTGAAGCAGCTGGAAGTGCTGCAGAGATGTGGCTCTTGCCCAAACACATGACAGTTTATTGCTGTTGCTGTCAACTCACTCTTGAAAATAATCCAAACAGCAACAGTGAGCAACCTTGGCCAAACAGGTTAATTTCCACGAAAAGGCTGTTTCCAAGGAAGGAGTACAGGCAGCAAGCAGTGATTGATGGTTGGGAGCAGCCATAGGCAGAAATTCATCCCCCAAGTGTGTCACCAGGACTGAAAGGGGTTTGCACAGAACAGCCCCAGTGCAAGGAGCTATCACTGCTATGAGGAGAAAAGGAAAGAGGAGAGCAGAGCTCACAGGCCTGGCTGCTCTCCTTTGCACTGTGCACTGATGGCAATCCTGGAGCTGGAGAGCACTGTGGGCTCACAAGGAGAAAACAATCAGAAATTGGAACATTAACCAGCCTCAGGCCTCCCTTTGCCTCGAAGATAATCCCTCTGGTTTGGCCATGTGGAATTGCATACGCTACCCCACAGCACCTGTACACAGGGAGTAGCAAAAGCATTTCTTTCTCTTAGTAGGAAACTGCTGTCATATAATCACTCCCTCAGGTACTGGGCTTATGGTGTCTTCAGCCTAAAAATGCAACAACAGATACACAAAATGTGTTTGAGACACTCTAGGCAGCAGGGGTATCGCCTCCCTTCTGTTTAACTCTCCTATTTAAGAGCAGGTTACCAGATAATTTCAGTAATTTTTGCTCATCAATCTCCACCTTATCCAAACAGCAGTCTTCCCAAGACAACCACACTGAGACTAGACCTTGGCCTCAGCAATGACAACATTGCCACTGTTGACAGAAAGGAAGAGAAAGAAAACCACTAACACAGTTTGGGATCCAGCAAATGCATTCAGAATCTTGTTTGCTGCCTGTCCTCTCTTTATTAAAACAGATACAGCCATTTGCCAACAAAAACAAAAACAAACAAAAAACCCCAAAAACCACACCCAAAACCAAACAAACAAATCTGGGCAGAGCCTGGAAGACACAGGAGAGGAAGGAGTTTGGCTGGTAGAGAGACAGCCTCCTGTCCTGTCACAGCAGGGTGGCTCTGTGACAAAACAGGGGTCCTGACAGCTCAGGGAGAAAGGCATGTTTTTAAAAGAGGAAGTCTGCACAGACAGCAATTTGGTGTCAGTGGGTTACATGGTCTGTGCTTTCTAGGTTTGATTTTGTCCAAATCCATACACTCATTGAGAGGACTAAAGTGGTGCTGCAGCTTGTTCTGCCTGCAAGGATTTCATTGCAGTGTGCTTGGCTCGTCGTCACTTGGAGGCACAGAAACCAGGGACCAGACTCCAGGGAATTTACAATGTCAGTCATCTCTCCTGTATGTAAGGGAGTATTTAAGGCAATGATTCCCAGAGTCTGAATATTTTATTGATGTTATGAAGGCTGGAAAAAACATTGATGTGCATTGTCTCCATCTTGGAAGGGCCATTAGGGACCTTAGGGGATTTGGAATGTTGACCTTGGTCTGATGGTGCCTATGCAAAGTTGCAGCCTCTTTGGTGCTGGATGAAGATACCAGAGGTTGTTCTTGGAAGGCTTTCACTTCTACCAGGGACAGGACAGGTAGTGACTGGCTGTGCCTGGCAGCAGGCTTTCCCTGCTGCTCTGTGAATACAGATACAATATTAATTGCATTTTTCTGTGTCTTCAAAGAAGACAAATACACCACCCACAGATGGCTAAAACTTTTCTGATCTCCTCTGACCTTTAAGAGCCCTTGATGAAACTTTCCTCTGTATTTCAAATGCTGCTCTTATATTATTGATGAACCCTTCAGTTCCACCTAGTGAAAATCCTTTAGACATTCAGAGGACCAGAGATCGGCTGTTTGGACAGGTGACAAGCCCATTTCTGCTAAGCTAATATTTTGCAAATCGAGAGTCACCAAGCAATGGCAGTAAGAGTGAAACAAGATGAGAGCTGGAGATACCAGCCTGGCTCCCAGCTGATTTCCTGAGTGTCCTGCCAGCCCGAATGTGCTCTGGTGCTTGATTAATTTAAATTGGGAGTTTCTGAAAACAAAAGGTGTCACACTCGGCTTCTAATCAGAGCACAAAGGTCTCTCGACTGCTCAGCAGGCAGTGAAGCCCAGCTGCACTGCAAGATCTTCACTCTTCCAGGATCTTCTGCCAGTAACGATATTTTCAGTGTGTGGCTCTTTAAACCGAGACAAATAACCTCAACAGCAGGGCAAAAAACCTCTCACAACGGTGGCTCTCAAGTAATTACTCCAAGGACCTTTGTGCTGTGACAGCCCCACTCAGGCACAGCCCTTACAGCTGGTTTCTCCTGAGGGATGGAGCCTGGCACTGCCTGTCTGAGTATCCTGCTGGTCCTTCCTGCTGCTTGCCAGGGTTTCTCTACCTGTCTGAGTTTCATCCAGATTTGGGAAGATGAAATTTCCTTTATCCTGCACGTTCCTGGCCCCAGGCTATCCAGCTAGCATGAAAATACAAACCAGTGGCTAACAGAAATGGTTATTGCTAAAAGGTTTCTTGCTACATTACTTTTCCTACAGACTCTCATTTTACATCAAAACAGCCACCTCTCCAATGCATGCATGCACACTCAGTAAGCAATGAAAGTACAACTTTATTACCACGGATTTACCTCAAAGGGCAAAACTGAGCCAAAAATCAATTCAGGTTTGCTGACAAAAAGCAAAATGCTAATACTGGTGTTAGGGAATCAAAATGTCACTCCTTAGCACCTGCATGAATATTAATAATTTCATTTTTTACATAACATTTTTTGTTTCTTTTGCTTCACGTGTTTGTTTCTCTTGCTAATTTGCAGATCAGCTTAAACCTTTCTAAGGTTGGCCTCAAACCAGTTCATGCCCTTTTCTGTGCCAGGCCTTTTGCATTAAAATTAATTGATGTTGAGTGGCTCTTTTAATTTTGTCATCAGTTCAGTAATAACCCTGAAGTTTAATGGCTTCAGATCTGTATGTGTCTTATCACAGTGAATGGTCACAAGTGGAAACTTGGCCCTGCATTTTTAAACCTAAAATCATCAGTCTTTTGTACTTCAATTACTGTCACAGCCAGACTGTACCAGAGCACAGTACATGCTTGGATGCCCATCTCCCAAGGTAGATACTTAGCAGTTTTAACATGCAGTTCATTCACTTGCTCAGGATATGAAACAGCTCTGACACCTTAGCTCCAGCTGAGCATCAAAAGGGAATTAGGCACCTAAGTCATTTAAGCATATCTGTAAATCCTACAAAGCTTCTGTAAGCATCTTTCCCCACCCAAATACTATTGGAAATCTGTGTTGTAATGTAGATGTGAAGTAGAAGATGCATAAAGATCTGTAAGTACTCTATTAGTGCTATTAAAGACTTACAGGTGGCTATGCTGTTCTATACGTAGGGCTCATTAATAACAAGATGAGGCTTGAGTTCTAATGCAACAAAAAACATACAGCAAACAAATTTCTGTGTGCAAAACTGGATTGTAATTATTATCCTGGCCCAAACCGTAGGAAAATCTTTAGCCTTATCTGAGAAACCAATGAGACTCCAGGAGAACCAGCTCACAGAAGCACTAAACGTTTGCAGCTCTTTTTTTGCCTGGTCCTGATGGCCCTGCAGTGAGAGCTGGGAGCACATCATCTCTGCAGTGGAGGCATTAAACTTGGCTGTGCTCGCTCTCACCATTTGAACTCTTTCAAGGGGAAATGTGCTGCTGTGATTAACTGGGGTTATTAACAGTGCTCAATGACTTGTAATGCCATTGGTAATCAAACAGGTCTCAAAAAGTGGAAGAAGAGGAATTGAACAGAATTAAAATACACAGAGTGCCTACAGCCTGCCATCCCAGGTCAGTGACGTGCCTGCGCCTACAGCCTGCTATGTATATATAGAAATTAATTCACTGACTGCAGATGCACAAGATGAGGATGGAATATGATTCCAAATGTCTTTGCTTAGAAGACACTCAAGCAGTCAAGCATCATTTTAATGTGGAAATACTGCTGTCGTATAAATCACTGACTTCAGAGCCAGGAGTATCTCTAGAGACCTCAAATCTCTTGATCCACACTGAGGTAGCAGCAAATACACCAAACCCAATCCTTATAGGATACTTGCCTGACATGGTCTTGATGCCTCTGTTCCATACTTAACCTTCTCTCTTCTACCAAAAAAACCAAAGTAAACGCACTCCATCCTCCCAGTATTTTGTATTTTTTGCCTCTAAACCGTATTATTTTCCTCCTATCTCTTTTTTCCTCCTAGCCTTCTTTATTTTTTCAAGTTTTCCTGTAATTTCCTTAAGTACAGAATCCAGAAGTGGCTCCTCTTCACCTGAGGAGCAAATAACAACCCTTCCTCCTAATGAAATCCATTCAGAGCCAGACTGAAAAGCGCTTGCTTTATAAAAAGATTCCCAAGCAATCTTGACTCATGTTCAATTTGTGGTCCACTGTAAGTTCCTCTTTCTTTCCTGCAGTGTTGCTGCCTTCCATATTTTTCATACTTTATCTGTGCACTTAAGTCTTCTTTCTAAAGTGTAACTCATAAGAAACTTGTCTTTACTGAATTCTGCTCTATTGATTTTGAGTACTTCTCCCATGTATCAAGATGATACTTTAATTCAGGCTATATCCTTCAAAGTGAATCCCAATTTGGCACAAACCACATATTTTTCTCTGGGAGTACAGTCTCCTCTCACATACACCATTAATGAAAATGTTGTCTTAAATCAGACTCAACATAAACTGCTCAAGACTCATCAGAGTCTGTCCCCCATTTAACTACAACACACTTCTATGGAGTGAATTCTTTAATTATGTGTCCTCCCACCTCACATTAAGTTAATCCAGCCCCTCTTTGTCCAGAGGTAGGAGTTCCTTGTGAAGAATTCTCACAAGATTCACTGATAGTTCATGGCAATCCCATTCCTTCACTCTGGCCTGTTAGCTCAGACAGCTGCTCTGGCTCAGAAGGCAGGTTTGAAATCAAATGCTGTAGCATCTCCTGTGCTTTACACTAATGGAAGACCACAGTCCTGGAAGAAGCAAGCAGAGCTCATCACCCTGCATAGATCACATAGGGCCTGAGAGAGCCTAAGGCCTGGGTTTTTCAAACTTACATGCTTTTCAGATATATAACTCCTTTCTGTTCAGAAATATGGGTTTAGGCAGTTAATAATGGTAACTGGAGTGTGGAAAAATCAGGGTAAGTCTATAAAAATTGGATGGACTTTCATGCAGCTAATTCTTTATACAGCACTTTTTTCCTCTGCTCTTCAGCTGCTTAATAACTATTTCCCCTTGGAACAGCCCCTCTGTGTCCTTGCTTTCTCTTGGTTTTTTCTAACCCATCTTCAGTTAAATCTTCCCAATTCAGCTCTCACCCTTTGAGAGAGGGTTTGAAAGCTGCCTAGCTAAGTGATTTGCTCAGAGTGCGCTGTTTGACAGAGGTGGGCTATGAGAGCTGGGAGGAAGGGCAAGTCCCGAGGGGAAGCAGCTAGCAGGTCCTTGGAACCCGTTCAGATTTTGTTAATGAGCCTGGCAGGTAAATGGAAGGAGCCAAGATCCTATTTGGCTTATCAGCAAGGACCCTTTCTAACCTCTAGTTAATTAGCTTCTATTGATTTTCAGGATAAGAAAAATTTCTATGAGATTCTGAGCAATTTTAGGGGACATGCTGGACTGATGAGAAATCTGGATTCTTCCCCACTCATCACCTCAGATTCCTCTATTTGCATTTTTTTCTCTCCTTGGCTCAAGTTTCACCTTTTTCCAGGGCTGAAGGCACAGGTGGCAAGCAGAAGGACTGGAGACAGCAGAGTGAGACCATGCTCTTAAGAGCTGTGTAAGAGGAATCTGGGTGAGTTTCAAGCCCATGCAACAGGCAGTATTCTTCTGTACCCAGCCCATCCAGGCTGTAGATAGCTGTGTACAAATTGCTGCAGCAAAGCCAGGCTGCTGAGCCTGCAGAGCCCCTGGCCCCCTTGCCTGGGCTGTGAAAGGTGCTCCCCTGGCTCTGTCACTCCATCACAATTAGCTCTGTGTTTCTTCAGGTCAAGGTCCTTGAAACAGATATCCTGAGTGTCAGGGTGAAGCCCAGTGGTGAGGGTTTTAGGGCATGGGATCAAGCACTGCCTGCCCTGGGTTATGCCAGCGGGATGTGAGAGGATACAAGACCTGCCAGGGTAATTCTGGAGGACTGCACAAGGATTGAAAGAAACCTCATCTGTCTTGCTCCTTCCTCTGTTCTGCCTCCTGGAGAGCTGTTACTACCCCAACAACCTCAGGGGAATCAGACTGTTGACTCCAGAAAATAGCCTGGGAGTAAGTTACCATGCATCCAATGCAAACAGCTGGGGAAACTGAGCCAGGTAAGGCCACAGAGTGTAAAATTATCCAACAACACACAGAAGGGAAGGGTTGGCAGATTACCTTGATCCTAGATGCTGGTGAGTATTTTTTTTTTTTTGTCTACTCTGAATGGACAAACTACAAGATGAGATGGGAATACTGGGAGTTGGTTAGTTAGTTGGTAGTCTGGTAGTTACTGTGCTTTGGTTTTTTACTAACACAAGGAAGCTGATTGTTGCTGTGTTTGCCATACTAATAAAGAGAGAGGCACCACAAATGACTGAGTTTTGTGAACTCCAAAGCAAGGATTGATATACAGTAACAAAAAATAAAAAGACAAAAGGGGAAGCTGACAAGACATGCTCTGTTCATTTGCTTGACACAAGTAGTTTGGTTTTTAATTATGCATTCCACTGCCTCACAGGGTGCTGGGGACCATTTCACCACAGCTTATTCTGAAAAGTAATTTAATTCTCAGTAACAGGAATCCTCACTGCTTCTCTGCCACGGATGCTAAATCCTCATTTTGAGATTGAAACAGGAACTATCACTGGCATAGGAGTGGACAGGCTCTGGGGAAGTCAGGGAAACACATACAGGTACATGTGCTACATGGGCACTCATGTCACAGGGGCTGAAGATCCAATTAATTTATCAACCCAAATTCAGCCACTAACAATTTCCCTTTTTAAGTGCATTAAAAAATGTATTTGCACAGACAAACACATATGACAATGCCTCTGTTCAACAGCAGTCTTGCAGACTTCAGCAGTAGGTGAATTATACCAATGAACCTAAGATGGCAGAGCTGCAACCTGAGAGCCCTGCAGTCAGAGAGGAGAGCAGGGATCCTGCTTCTCATCCTCCACCAATCTGAGTCTTCAGCTGGGCCAACAGTGCCACATCCCAGGCACTGACTGTCTGGGCAGAACAGAAGGAAAAGCATGCTCTTCGAGCTTTTGATGATCTTTATCATTATCTGCAACTTTGAGACCAAGAGGATATTGATTACTGAATCAAGGGCAGGGGAGGAAGGGAAAAATAATTTCAAATATCTAGTGACACGATCATTTCAAATCACTTCCACTGGGCGCTGTGTTAATGAAAGATGGTGCAACCAGTTGTGCAGAGCTCAGCTCAGTATTGATCCCGACAGATCATAAAATCCTTTTCATGTCTAAAAGGGCACAAACTGTCAAAAACATCAAGGGCTTCTTCAGACTGTATTTCCTCATTTTTATTTGCCATCAGGGAGTCCCAGTTAATATCTATATTGGATACAGACAAGTCCAGACACAGATTATTTTTTTGCATGAAAGTTCTTTTACTATATATAGGAGTTGCCACATCAGATATGACCGGGGGGTTTCCAATAAAACCTCCCCTCTCAGAGCAGCACAAGCTGCTTCAGAGAGCATGTAAGTGCTCCCACCAAGGCACTAAAGGCATAACTTGCCTCGATGAAAATTTCCTCTGTAGCCTAAAAATTTAAAGGTTGGATTAAATAAAAAGTCACTGAATCAATTCACCTCCTGGGAAAGCCAAATCCACAGACATAGCATTTTTGAACCTCCATGTCCTACCACAAAGCAGTTCATTGCAGAAAAGGAGATTGAACTGATACATAAAAAGGTAATAGATTTTTAAGTAATAGAAGGGAAGATAATGTGGCCTATAAAGGGCTATCATAAAAAATGTCACACGCTGACCAAGGATGGAAAATGACACTGGCACGTTTGCCCTGACATGTCGCAGCTGCAAGGACAAAATACAAAAAGAAAAGTGAAGAAATGTTACCACTCCATCAGACCCTGCAATTTGTGTCCATGGGACTGTGACATGGCTCCATGTGGATATCCCCACTGCAAGGCAGCCCTGATCCTGCAAAACACGAGGCTGTGTCTGAGAGGTTCTCCCCAGAAGGAGTGGGACGGCTGGATTAACCTCCAGCAGCATGTTTGATGTGCATGGAAACCCTGCCAAGGCAGCCTGTCACTTATTAAGAACATTTGTCAAGGTTGTTAAACAACCTTGACAACAAACCCAGAGGCAGCAGCAGCAGAAGGGGGCCTGTGACACTCCCTGAATCTGCTTTATTAAATGTAGCCTCATTTGATTCAAACATCAAATGAACTGGCTGTGATCTCTCCCATCTGAGGGTTGTTAGGAAGGTTTCAGAATCACAGCCTGCACAGGTTGCTGGACGTCTCCCATGGGAAATCTTCCCAAACTCTCCCTGGAAAACACCTACACATACTAGCAGGGCACTGTGTTTATCCACAGTGCCTTCAACTCTCTCCTCTGGCCTCCCATGAGTTTGCACAAGGGCTTTGCAAGGGAGATCCTCCATCCCTTTTCAGCCTTCCCATCAGCAGGTGAGGACAGAACAAGGGCAGTCCCCAGATGTGCTCTCCAGGTTGGACACAGCCAGGATGGATTAACTTGGCAAGGAGGGAGGTCATTTGTGGTAAGGCCTGAAGTGCTGAACATCCACCCTCCTGTCCCCATCCTGACCAGGGCTACAGCCAGCCCTGCCTGCCTGAGAGAGGAGGGTTTGTGTCTGACCCAGGGACCTCCACAGTACATTCACACCTCATGTTCCCAAACAGCTCTTTGGTGAATCTCAAGAATAATAAATAAGCAAAGCATAGCATTGCATAAAAAAAAAATAAATTCCAAAGCTTAAAGGAAACTTCTACCATTGCAATGTGCTTCATGAAAATGAAAGTATCTGTTTGTTGTACAGGGTTCCAGTGGGATGTCTGTGGTGGGTCTGGGCCTCCATGTTCCCCCCAGGTTTGGGTTCTCTAGCAGAGACTGGGCACCCCAATCTCATCAGCTGTCCCCAGGCTCTCATGCTCACGTGACACTAAGAGCTCCATGGAACAGAATGATTTTCCAGCCACCCCTTATTACTTTGCTATTTGAAGTCTGGAAATCTGCTCCATGACAAGCAGGACACCCCCACACAGGGAGGAGATTGTGGAGATGGTCTGGGCAAAAACCTAAGCTGACCTGCCTGGAAGAGGGGGAGAGAAAAATGGGAGGTGAAAACAGTCCTGACCATGAGAGTAACTGGACATCAGTCCCAAAGGATTATCCTAATGTATCCCACAGCTCCTCCTCAACACAGACTTAACTGAAATTAAATTTTTGGTTATTTTCCTTATTTTTTTTCTACTTAGCAAACAACTGCTGACAGTATCTATTAAGAGGCTTTCCCCAGCTTTACTTATGCTTTTGGGTTCTATTCATAAACCTGTTCCCAGCAAAGAAGGAATGGTTACCTGCCCACTGACACTCAGGAAGACCAGCACTCAAAACATATGTGATACAGAATAGATAAAGTAATCATTTTCCTCCAGAAATATAGGTAGGCTGAGAGTTAGTTAATTCACAATTCATAAAATCGTTTGCAGTGTAAGGATACATTCAGCTTTTTTTTAAATTATTATTCGGGATTGATAAATATTGTAACAACAGGAGGCTGTCACTGGTTTAATTAACAAAACTTCTGGTATTGTGTTGGTCCACATAGACATAGTTGAGGTGTAATTCTACAAAATTCTGGGCTTTAGTGTGGATTATGGCTCGCTATATGAGCTCAGTTCTGTTCACTTGCATATGCCTGTCCTTGTTTCTCCTCTCAAATACAGCCTGAATGGAACCGTTTTCATCAACTACAGACAAGGAAATCAATGTAATATAGAACGCATGTGAATGATGACTGAGGAATTGTATATTTTATGAACAGAAGAGGCGGATGTATTTTTCTAGATAAAGGATCTGTCTGTGTTTGGAACATCCTGTTTGGGAGAGAACAAGAGCCACTAAATAATATTCAGTCAAAATGTTCTGAGCTTTGGTTTGCATTTATATAAAAATATTGTTTCTTTATGCAAAGTTTGAACGTGATGTCTCATTTCTATCCTCTGCAGTCATAAAATTAACACTGTTATTGTGGCCTTTGGAATCTTCTATTACGTCCTTTAAGTTTGATCTTTTACAGAAACATTTTGTGGGACTCTGAGTGGATATTCTGTGAATCTGTAGCTAATAAAAGTCAATGACATAGTTATTTGTAATCATGAAAAGTAGACATGAAGAACATGTTGTGTATCCTAACCCACCATTTGTTCCTAGGACACTTTGATGCCTCATTAGAGGTGAGATCAAAGCACCTTATGTCTGTATTCCCCACTCTGAGACACACTCCTTCTTTAGATCTCTTACTCATTTCTGCCCAGTTAAACCACTGTAGGGGTTGGTGGGTAATCCACAGCCTCCATCAACCACAGGAGTTGAAGGCCAGGTTGGATCACAAGGGGAACCAGCTGGCTTTTCTTAGATTTGTGCCTATGATTCTTGAAGGCTTCATGCATGCCAAGTTTCCCCCCTGGCAGGGAACACCTGTGTGCAGGTGTAAATTCACCACAGAGCAGAAAGGCCTCTAGGAGAAGTGGGACAGAAATCACCACCTTCAATCAAGCTTAACAGGCAGCCTGATACAGAAAAACCTGCAGGACCCTTCTCACAAGGGCTACAAATGCAGATAGGGCTAAAAATAAGAGAGATTATGGACTTCTGAGGGCTTTTCCTTCCCCAGCCACACCGAAGATCCAAGGCTGAGCTATCTCCTCCCTAGGTAGGAGGAGGAACAATGCTCATGTCAGTGATGAATCAGCCATGAAAAGAGATACTGTTCTGTTTTGCTAACCTTTATTATGTATGTATGAGGAGAAAATGCAGGATGAAAAATTATTCTTCTTGACATGCAACTAAATAAGTATCTTTGTGCTTAAGAAGTTTTTGTTTTCTTTATGCCTTTAAGCTTGGACAGTGTAAAACTAGCCAGAGTGTATCATGACTGGAAAATGTTCCTGCAATGCGTGATGAATCTAAAACAACATTGTGCATGTTGTGCATTTTAGGGGTGGCTGCAAGAAAGACCTGCAAAAACAGGTGCTACATAGCTGAGCCAAAGTGCTGCAGAAATCTTGGGATGCAGTATACAGGGAATCCACATTCACATACTTCAAATGAGAACTATACAAATTCTGTATAGCAGTACAACATCTCTCTCAGTTTACACTTGATCACTATCACTATAATGAAACAGAAACTTTTAAAACAGCCTTTACATTCTCCAAGAACTCAGATTTCACTCCTGTCCACTCACTTCCCCCTTATATTTCAAATCCAGGAGCATGAACTGAGTACAGATGGATGCATGCAAGCCAGCTGCTCCAGTTTTGGGGGTTGTTGAAGGGTGACCCAGTGAAATGTGAATTTCCATCTCCCAGAAATGCAAGTGGAGCTGACATCAAAGGGAGAAGCAGGAGGGCCCTTTCCATCTGACCACAGTGCCAAAGCCACAGTAGTTCCACAGGAGGTCCCACCCCACTGTGCTGAGGGACAGGGATGGTGTGAAGGGCAAGGGTAGTCAGGTCCAGCACGGAGCAGAGACATAACCAGGACAAGTATGTCCTTACTAAGACCATTTGGGTAAGATTTTTCCAACATCTTAAGTAAAACAAGCTCTTCACACCTCTTCATCCAAAAATCTGTAGCAGTTTGATTCACTCCTTGTGCTCTGAATGTCTCCTTAAACAAGGAGACTCTAAATCCAATGGCTGGATCAAGCCTCAGGAAGAGAACTGAATAACTGATTATTCAAAGTAACTTATTTTACCCATTTGAGGTCATCAAAGCTTTTTTTCTCTTCCATTTTGTCCATTCACTTGAAATTTTTATATAACTCTCATTTTCACCAAGTGGGAGTTCTAGGCTCTTTATGACTTCTTTTTAATCTTGTATTTTAAATAGGAAAGTAGTTTTAATGGAGAATTGGGATTCTTGGCTAGCAGTGGATAAGAAGAAACAGAGCACCCAGAGGGGCTGGTAAGATGGAAATGCAGGGAGCAAACACACGTCCCATCCCAAAGGATCAATAACTGGCAGTAATTCCGGTGACTTCCAGGAGCAGTTAAACATCTCCTGAGACCTCTATGAAAACCACAGGAATCTCCTGTTATTTGGGCAGTGGCACTAATGTGGATGACATTACAGACATGTACAAAGAGACACAGGACCCAAAGCACAGTTTATCCTGCCCAAGGCAGGGAGGGGAGCTGGCTGCACTCCAGACTCACCAAGGACTGATGGGGTGGTGTAGACCCTTGCCAACACTGCTACCAAAGGCATGGCCAGCCCACCATGGCCAGTGTCTGCTGCTGGGACAGCACTTCACTCTGCCACATGGTTTAACCTCAGAGGGAGAGGCAGCCCCACACTGAAGAGAGAAAAATCTGTTGCAACAGCTTCTGCAGTAAAGGTAATTTCCAATAATAAATAACTTCTGCAAATTGTGTGCCACTTTAGTGATGCTCTGCTTGGTAATTTATACCAGGTACTGCTCACAGGGTGATAAAAGATTAATAGCTCCAGTTTACTGTGGCCAGTCTTCAGGATGTGTCTATTTGCCTCTCCAGGCACCAGCAGTGGCCATATCTAGGGAAGACAAAACTGTTCCTCCACAACATGCTTTTGTTTTTCAGTGTTTCTATCTCAGCCTTGGCTTTAGACTCTCTGTGCACAACACTGCTCCTTCCCAATACCATCTGACAACTGGATCCACAAATAAAACTGGCTTTTTGCCACGAGTACAAAGAAAATATAGGAAGTTTCCTTTATTCCCACATTTTCATGTGGGGAAAAAAAAAAAAAAGTCTTGAAATAGCCAAGGATGAGTTGCTAAGGGAAGAAGAGGAAAGTAATCCCAAAGAGTATTCCAAACTGCATTGTTTAAACTTACATTTCCTTGACATGAAAACCCAGGAAAAAACCCATTGAGCTAGTTTTCATTACTGACAACCTAATATTGATTTTAGACTAATTCTCTATATGTAAATGAAGTAATTAAAATCTCCCATTCTTTGCAATTAGTCTTTTATTGTATTTTTCTAATAAGCCAAGCCTTTGAGTTCAGCAAGAGTAAGAGGTGGTAGATAGGAAAGATGAAGGAGTTTTATGCTTCAAATGCTTCACTGAAGTATCTCAAACAAACTGAGGTACAATGAGATCCAACTATAAATCCTCAGCCATGTCTCAAAGGAGTATGATCTAAATTAGTTTAGCAGCTCTTTTTCCATCCAAAAAATTTGCTTTTACCTTTCTTTCACCTTTCTCTTTAGCCTTAAGAAATATAAAATGTTGCACAAAACTTAGTTGCAATAATTCTGTGGATCCAAGAGGTGGATGCTGAAGAATCAAGACACAAGACAGTGAGACTGAATCAACAGCCTTGTTAGGAAAAGTTTCTTCTTCTGGAAATGTCTGGAATGTTCTCAGTTCAAAGCAGGTGAGATATTGATGTATTAAGCAGTCAAAAAAAAATCAAGAAGGGGAGAAATGAAAGTGGAATCTGTCATAGCAGAAAGGACATTTTCAATCAAATCATAATGTTATGACATATCAATGTCAAAATGAAAACTTTGTTTCACTTCATCTAATTGAAATATTGTAACATCTCATCAATTTGTCATTCTCCCTTTGAAAGAGTCTAGTTCTGTGAAACTCAGATTTGCCGACTAGAAAATGTATTAGATAATTGTTGAAGTATCTGCCTGTAGCAGTACTCTGACCCGTGGCTTGCCCTGAGCACAGCCTGACATGGGACCAGTGCCTGTAACCTTCAGATTGCTTCAGTTTTCATGGGCCTGCTTAAACAGCGAGCTTAAAATAGGATCTTGAACTTCTGCAGCATCTTTTGTCCCAACATGCCTTGTAAATTACACACCTTCTAATGAAATGCATCCCTGCAGGATGGAACATGACAGTAACACATTTATCTACACTGTGGTCACTTGTACCTTCTCAGGCCATTTACAGTTGAAGGTGAAGTGCCAGCTGATCAGAAACATGTTTGAACATTTCTGTAAGCTGGGACAAGAGGGTGTCTTTTGTTTTCATCACAGCCAGGATAATATAATTCTATTCTGTGAATATGTTGTATTCTATTTGTGTCCCTTGCTAAAGCCAAGGCTGCCTGTAAAACGAATGGAGCCTGTGTTAATATTGTATGACACAGAACATTAACGACAGAGAGAACAATTTCAGTGTATCCTATACAGACTGATTCGGAGATAGAGCTCTCAAAAGCCAGTCTGGCAAATACAACATCCTTTTAGTGTGTATTGTAAAAGGGCAATAAATTACAAACATCAATATGGATAGTAGAAATCGGAGCCTGTGGGGCAATCTTGTACTGAATTAAAACAAATATCTCCTTGACTACAGCTGAGGGAAACAGCAGTGGCATCATATTTCATTTTAATAGACTGCAGAGAGGTTTGCCTGGGGAGAAATCAAAGTGACTTGATTATCCCATCGTGTTAACTAACATCTTATCACACTCAGGCTCTGTCCCTAAACCAATTTAAAATCCTCTCATAAGAGGCTTTCAAAAGGGAGATCTGGGCTAAAAAGCATTAAGAATAACCCCTCTGCTTTTACCCTTTATCCCATGGTGTTACAAACAGATGTCCAGGTAGTTTTAGATTTTGCAGCAGGAACGGGGCAGAGGAAAGGCAGTAAAATAAGGTATTTGCATATTTTATTTGCAGGACCTGATGCTGGTAGCCTGAATTCCATCAAAATTCTGTTGCTTGGGATCCTGTGAGGACCTGGCTGCAGAGTCTGACCAAAGTTCTGTCCAAAACTGTGCAAGATCTTTGACTAAAGCTCTCCACCCACCTCCTCCCAATGCTTTTGTTTTATGTCTTCTGACTTCCTTCCAGGAAGGCCAATTGCAAGCCCAGAGCAGAAAATGGACTTAGGCAGCCTCTCTGCTGCTCATCTGCCTACCTGCCTGCTGCACAAACCACTCTGCCTCTTTCAGTTCTCAGGGGCTTGTGACTGAGATTCATGAAGGGGTGCACAGGCTGGGGCTGGTTTCTCCAGGATCCTGATGGACCTTTGAAGCAGGAGCCAAGGAAGAACCCTGCTTCCCCTCTGTACTCAGCTGGCCACCAGAAGCAGACATCCATGGAGGAGCAGCTCACTGTTCCTCAGTGGAATTCCCCATGCCATTCAGTTTCAATGCATTTGTATAGCAAAACCCAAGGAAGAGTTTTGTGATGAGAAGCAGTAAAAAGGGTTGCCAAAAAATTAGCATTTGACAATCAGTTTTAGAGGACAAAAGGCAGTGTTATGGGTTGATATTTCCCTTTAAGAGGGGAAAAAAAGGTAAGTGAAGGAGAGAGAAAGTTTTACACTTTCATATACTGAGATATTTCATACCCTGGCAATCTAAAACTCATGAAATGAGCTTCTCCTCACAAATTAACATCTTCACTTGTCAATTTTTTCCCCCAGAAAAACTTCACTTTGCCTTTTTCAGACAGCTTGGCTCCTTTTGCCACCTGCAGCAGAGGCCAAATGCATGGCTAGTCCTGACTTTGAGGGAGCAGGAGGGAGCCAGGGCACAGGTGGTTCCTCCATGCCACATCCTGTCAGCTCATGTACAGAAAAGACAGGATACGAGCCAGCTTCCATCACCATCTTTCTATACATCTATTTTGGTTCCTATGCAGCACTCATAACCATGACAACTGCCTGCCCAAACTATCAGACATATGCAGAAGCTGTCTGGTTGTCTTGGCAGCGATGTTCCCAAAGCGGAGACCAACGGAAGAGAGCCCGGGCTGAACTGCCCCAGCCACCCTGCACAGCTCAGCCCAGTGAAGGAGGAAAGCAAGTGGAAGGAAACAGCTCTGCTTTTCCCACTGATGTTATCCCACTGCAAAGCTGGGGCCCTGCAGCAAGAGCAAGTCATGAGCTACTGTCACAGCAAAGCACTTCCAACACTTCTGTGCAACCTTAGCTCGGCTTATCACCATGACCAGGATGACTCATGGAATCTCCTCTTTGCAGGATGTTTTCGAAAATATGGGAGCAGGCCAGGACCAAGGTCTCTTGACAGTAATTGGAAATGGGGAAGTACCCTATACTAGGTCTCATCCTGATCTTTAGCAGTTAGCAAATGCCCTAAAGCTCAAAGCATTTTCATAGCATCCTCTGATACGTGACTGAGGAGTCCATAGCTCTTCTTTACTCCAGCTCATGAGATGAAGATGGACTTGCAGAAGAGCCTAGAACATTCTCCCTGCAGCCTCAGGCAGCTCCCCAACTGCTGTGAACTCACAGTCCCTTCTCTTTGCTACAGCCATTGCCCCTCTTCTACTATCACATTTCCACCCACATCCTATTGGAACATCAAAGCTCATATTAAGTCAATGTTATTTGTAACAAGGCAGAGCAAAGGCAACTCAATAAAACGTCAAGAAACTGAGCAAGGAAGGTTGTACATGAATAGGAGGGATAATTTTATTTTGTCCCACACTTTCTCTTCCATTTGTTGAGCAAGGACAGGCTAAACTGACATATGGGCTCCAGGACTGATTGGCTCAATACACTTGAGAAGAGGCCATAGGTATGCAGGAGGACACCTGTTGGGGACGGATTTCTTATACTCCTGGCACCATCCTTGGGAGAAGTGAGAAATTCTATCTTGCAAGCCTTAGATGGACTTGATAAATGGCCTGGAATTGCTATCCTGGAGGTTCTCAGTTAGATTTGCTGGCACAGCCTATGCTGTCAGGGAGGACATTTTAGAAAATGGAATGGTGATCCATCAGTTTGGCACTGCCACAAATTTCGCTCAAATCCAAGCTGGGGGGTGGAAGAGTGGGCCAGGCAAGGCTGAGGTGTGACAGAGCTGGGACTACCCGCACTCAGCACGGGTTTTGCTGCACACACATCCTGGGAGCTGCTCTCCACTTGGTGATTATGTTCAGACCCTTCTGAATACAGAATGGATCCAGGGCGTTAAGTACCAGGGTACTCCTGGTGTTTTGCACTCTCTTAGGTCCCATTTATCTAATGGTGTTCATCCGTGCAGTGCTGATGCCTCAGAATTACATTGCATTACCAAATTTTGCTGTTGTAGGTGAAACTATTATTAAGGTTGTCTGACAAATCCCGTGATAACCCTGTTTGCACACGCTTGTAACGTTGCCAAGTTTTAACCATTAAACTGACAATTTCAACCATTTCAAGATGAATTCACCTGGAAACTTTCAGCGATGACAGCTCAGACATTTACAGGAAAAAATATAAGAAAAATATGTTAATTCTGGTGAAGTTTTCCCACAGAAACACCCCTCATCCTCATTCTTCAGAGTAAAGAATATTCACCCAAGCTTTAGCTAAGCTGATGATCTGTGAAAATGAGCAGTTCACACATGAGTACAGGGGAGATGTGCTATAGTTCAAGAGCTGTTATTTCCTACTGATTCTGTCCAAACTGAATGCATTCCAGTGAACAAATTCCTGGCAATTTCAACTCTGGATGGTTACAGGCTGTGCCAGGACTGCTTTGAATTGACAGTAGAGAGATTTCTTTTCATCTATCTTCTCTGCTGGATCCTGACAAAATGGCTGAGTTGGCCAATTTGAATACAAATGAGAGAAAGTTGGACCACCAACCAGAGAGACAAAAGGAAATGTGGGAAAAGGAAGAAGGCAGGAGGTGAACTAGGACTGAATGCGCAGGGATCAATAAGAAGAGATACTAAAATTATTCAATTTCAGAGACTAATATGAAGGAAGAATTAGTACAGACTGCTAAGGACAAGAAACCAGACCAGTGGGCAGACAGGGCTGTGCTGGAAGGGAAGACCAGTGTCTCCCTTACTCTGACCACTGATGCTTTCCATGAACTGGAGCACTTTCCCCAGGAGACACCAGAACAACCCCACCCCAACACACCCTTCCTTCTGCCTGGTGGTCCTGGGGACTTGTTCAAACTCATGATCCACTGGGTATTTATTTGCACAAAGTGGAACTGTGCAACCAAAGTACCAGATCCTAAATTCTGCTGTTTCACACAATCTGAGAAGCAAGTCTGCATGCTCTCAGTAAACAAGGATCTACCTTATCCTGCTAATGAGCTACCCAGCAAGTAGGGGAACCCAGTCATTTGCTTCTCCTCCAGATTTTGGTTTTAATCTAGTCTTGTAAAATCTTTTTCCATGTCAAGTAAAAGAAGAAATGAAGTGAGAATTCTCATCAATTCACAGAACAGCAACAGATATCAAAGATAAGAGGGACACATCTTTAAAATTAGTATCTATTCACCTTCAAGAATGACAGTGAACCCTTACACAAGTTTCTGGGAAGGAAGTCCAGAATCCACACATCATTTACCCATCCATAAAATCAAGCTAGGACAGAGCCCATCACTCCTGCTCACAACTCAGGACTTTACCAAGGGAACATGACCACAAACAGCTTCCTCTAGCAGAACAAACTTTGCCATCCAGCACCTTACATACTCCCAGCACAGAAATGAACTGTAGAACACTCCCAGCTGAGCTCAATGTCACAATTTCTGCATTTTCTGTCTTCACTTGCTGTTTTCCTACACAATTAATTCACCAGGTGGATATACTAGCAAGAGGAAGAAAAACAAACCCAACCGACTTAAGTACAGTAAGTAGAGCAGGAAATTGGTACCCATAAGCTCAACAACTTGCAGAACATTAATCACAAGTGAGACAAAAACATCATAAACATCTGCATTTCTCAGCAGAGAGTGGGGGAGACACAGAAGATTCAAAGAGACGAGCAGGTGATTAATTTTATTTAGCTTTGGGAAAAATTAAGCACTGCTCTTGGCAATGGATGTGCCACGGGCACAAAGGGCACTCGCTGGGCACTCAGGTGTGTCCTGGAGACAGCCAGGGCATGGCTAGACAAAGCCCCTTAGTGATACAGGTGTTGAAACACAGGAAAACAACTTCAGACGTTAACAGAGGCTTCCACTGCAGTGGCCTTTGGTAGCACCCTGATCCACAGTTCATAATTTCCTTGCTTTTGCCTGTTCTAATTCACAGGCAGCATCCTACAGAGGCATATTTATAAACACTTCTGCAATTTTCCAAGGGAATACTTAAAGGGTTTGGGCCATTTATAATTTGCTTCCCTCAATGTCATTAATAAATTACTTCAATTTAAAAAACCAATCTCACCATAACTGGACTTTTGGCAATAAAAATTTACTGTTCTAAGACAGAGGTAAATTACTAGAGGGAAAGTACCCTCCTAGTCTACCACTGCCCTGTTCCTGGCAATATCTCATCATCTCTTTCACAAGTTCATCAAGTTTCACTTTTAAATGAGTTATTGGATTGGATTCACTGCCAGGCACTGACCATTTGTTCTTGTGCCAGCTTTGGCCTTCAGCATAAACACTGCTGGTATTTACCCCCTTGTGGTAATTTATACAGTAATTATAATGCATTTTCATCTTCCATTTTGCTAGGGACTAAACAAATCATTTTAAAGCAGATCACATTTTGAAAAGATTCTCTTTGAACTTGCCCAGCTCAACCTTTTTTAATACAACTAATTCACACACAAGACTGAGTGTCTCTGGTGATTTTTTAGCATTTCAGTATGTGTTGAACTCTCTGTGGCTGATCTGTGCCTATTACAACTTGTGTGGTTATTTGGCATTTTCTGAGTTGCACTTCCCTACTGGTTCACAGTTTTATAGCTAACATAAATTCTTATTACTAGGCCAAATACTTCAATATTTACATAACACAACAAGTTCTTGTGTCACCGATGCCTCACCAACTCCAGAATTACTCCAGTGTTTCCTACACAACACTCCAGAGCAGCCCACAGCATCTCCCAGACCTGGCTTTCCCCATGCTTCTCTCAGTTCAACTTCAGCAGCTTTGCAGCCAGGACAGGCTCACCCTGCAGCACAACCTGTTGTCAGCTCCATTGCAGGGATCCTCCCTCCCTTTGCAGTCCTCTCTTCTGCTAATCCTGCACTAGTGACACGTGTGGCATGACAGCAAATGCTCACTGAAATCCAGACAAATCAGATTTAATGCATTCCCTCTGTCTAGGAGACCAGAAACAGAATAATCTGCACAGTCTACCTTTATTAAACTCAGGTTACATTTTATCTCATCTCCACAGCTTGAAACTATTCTTCCCTTTCTGGATTACAATGAAGCCAAAAGGATGAGCCTCTACATGTCCATAATGTTTCTTTTGCTCATTTTTACAAAATTTTCCATATCCCCCAAAATGAAGGACTTTTCCATGTACCCTTCATTAAATGAGGAGACATCTCTGTGTCAACAGACTCACAATTTGGGATGTTAGATCCTTCAGCAGTCTGGGGCACTGTTTCCTACTTAGATGCAATTGCTTCATTCTGCTTCCTCAACACTTTCTCCACCATTCCTTCTGTTTACATGTTAGTGCCTAAACTAATTGTTTAGTTTGAGTGCATTCCACTAATTGTTTTCCATTCCTTGTTCTTTTTTTCTCTCACTTTTTTTTGATGGTCATCTCACTCAGAGCTCTCCATATTGGTAATTCTCATTTCTCTCCTATTCTTTCTGACCAAAGAGCAGTACCTTTCCTCACTGAATCACATTTTGCAATTTTTATGCACTTCCTGCCTGAAAATAGTCCATTTTATCTTTGTTTGTGGATTTCTTTTCTGGGTTTATTATTATTATTACTGTTATTGCTTGTTGCTTTTATTTTTTAAATCTCTTAGACTAAATGCCCATCCCTGGCAGACTTTTCCTAGGTGTGGTATATTAATTCTACAACTTTTTACCTCTCTCACAAAGAAAAAAAAGGCACACAAAAATCAGCCAGACCACTTTTTTATTCAACTCCAGAGTTTTACAGCCTAGTTTGCCTCCATAACTAGTTTTCTTCACTTTTATGGAATAATAAATCTAAGTTACAACTGAATGTTTAGCCTTCTATCTAATTTAAATTTAAACAACTCATGGTCTCTCAGCTGAAGGTCGCTTTCTATGTCTAAGACTTCTATAATAATCTAAATATTTTGCAAATTTGCACTGCTTTTTCTTCGTTTAATAACTATTTGGGAAAGAAATCCATCTATTATCACATCCCAGTAAATCTGTGCCCAGCATTACTAGTAGTATTTGTTCTCCAACATCTATCTGGAAAATGAAAATCTTTCAATATGACATAATTTCTGATAGTTTTTATCTCACCAAAAATGTGACTGAGATTTGTGGGTCTCAAATATGCCTTAATACAATGAAACACTTTTTTTTTTTTGTGATTGAGTTTAACCTAGAATAATTTCATCACAAAACTACAGCCAAATCTCATTAAAGCAGGCTGACTACATATCTCTGCACCTCTGCCTTCAGCAGAGCTCATTTGAAAAAATTCTGACAGACTGTATCCTGCTTATTCCTACTGAAAGAGGGAATTATTTTCCCAGTTAATTCCAATTAAAATAATTAAATCATGCAAGCTGTTATGCCCTAGCAAAGTTCTGTATGCAGAAGCGTTACTGGTACCTTTGGCTGCTAAAACTGGGGATAAAACAGTTCTGCCAGGTGCAGAGGGAGAGGCACCCACCCCATGACAGAAACCTCCGTGTGTTCCTGCTGCTGGAAATCTGCTCTGAGTCTCAGGGCAAGGATTTCTGCTCCCTGGCACAGCCACTGATGCAGGAGCAAAGCAATCCAGCGTCCCCTTCTCCCCCAGTGTTCTGCAAAACCCACTCCCATCAGGGTGACAAACTCAGACTGCCTCTCCCAGAGCTGTAGTGAGTAATTCTCACTTTCCCCTGGTGAAAATAGAGCTGGGCTTGTCCATTCTGCCTTCCCAGGGAGATGAAGAAAGGAGGTGCTGAGGCATCAGCCTGAGACATGCTGCTGCATCTGTGCTGATGGGCTGCTGACAGGCTGGGACAAATCCTTGTGCACATCCCTACTGCTTTTTTCAGGTTTCCATGTGCCCTAAACAGAGAAGTCCTGTCCCCCAAAGGGGAACAGGGGGTGGTCACAGAGCAGTCACTGCTGCCTGATGCTTTCCCAAGAAAAGAAGTGTTGTAGGAGGCAGGTAACAGGCAGCAAGTGAGGGGAAGAATTAAAAACCCTAATAAATGGAGGCACAGAGCCTGCACCCAAAGCAGGCACAAGGAGATGCTCACGACCTTCAGCCAGGAACAGAACAAAAGGAAAACAACCACATTCCTCTTCCTCCCACAATGGAGCCCAAGAGTCAAAAATCAGGAATACAGCACATGCTGTTCCTCTAATGAGCTGGGAAAACATAAACATTGCCTAAGAGCCAGCTGTCTAGAAGCTCCTTTAACTAGAAGATTTTAGGATCAGATGTACCTATCTTAGACATCCACAATTAATCCAAATTCTAGCAGACTAGAATATATGCAGCACAAACCAGAGATGGTGCTTCCAGGAAAACCCAACAGGTACAAAAGCTGGGTTAAAAGAATACTGTCATTGCTGAAATGAAAAGCTGCCAAGAGATCAGAGAATGGAGCTAGGATGGAAATGCTGCCAGCACCCTTCTTGCAGGATTGCTGCAGGCTCTCCTCAGATCTGTGACTGGACTTTACAGCAAATCCCAACTTCTTTTTCCAGAGAAGATGCTTAAGAAGTTTCAGGGCATTTCACTTAAGCATCTTCTACTAATGGTTAATTTGTGAGACAGACAGACAGTTCATTAACACACATTCAGTGGAAAATAAAAGCTTTCTCCAGCTTCCAAATTACTTGTTCTTTGCAAATGAGAGATCTTTTTCTTATCTCACAGCAAAAATTCTCTTTTACAGGGATATCAAAAGAGAGGGTACTACTAACCCCTGTCTTCCCACCCCTTGATTATGGGTCAGGTCAAAGGGACACATCCCTAGCAGTGCAAGGACAGTGATTTCCATCACATACCTGTATTTATATCCACTACACACCTGGAAAGCTTCATTTTCCAGCCAAACCCATTGAACCAGTGACTTCCATCACCAGGCTGGAACTTCCTATGTAATTTGCAGTGTTTTAAGTTCATTGCTGGTTTCCTGAAAACATCCCCCTTCTTAGCCAGTACAACCCATGCTCAATTTTCTCCCTTAACAAATGCCAATACCTTTTCCTCTCTTAACATATCCCCTCTACCTCAACCTTCAGCCCTAGAATTGTTTCTGTTGCCCTTCTCTGAATTCCTTCCAATCTCTGAGTCATAAAGGAGGATTTATTGGACAAAAGATCCACTTTTAATAATGCCTTCTGCTGTATAATTTCACTGCTGAAGCTAACTCAGGCACCTTCTGTCCTGTTGGACTGTGGCTTGGAACAATCCATGACAGCACGTCTGGAGGAATTCTGCTGAAAAACTCACAGTAGCAAAAATGTCAGATACAAAATGGGAGGCAACACCCATACAGAGAACTTGGGTGACTGTGGAAACCTGTCAAGAGGAAAAGCAGGGAAACAGCCTTTAACAGCTTTTACTTTGTATGTGGTCACAGGTCTATACACAAAAGTTAAACAAGAGCAAGCCCTCAGCCTGTGACCCCTGCTCCCCCAACTACCTGAACAAGTGGGTACAAACCTCTAGTTGTAATAAAATCTCACAGGTGGTTTCTGGAAGCCTTTTAATTAACACTGCAGTTTCCAACTGGAACAAGACAATCTCCCTCCCTTCTCACTGAGTAAGAGCAACAAATGAGCTCCCTTTAAAGGCAGATATTGAGAATGTTATTGCCTCCTTCTGAAATGACATGGCAAATTAAGTGGCAACATTTTTACTACAGGTGATCATCTCAGAGCTTCTGGAGCGTCTGGGAGGAGGGCTGGGGCACACCAAGGGAAGCAGTGCACAAAGTAACATGTTACTCATTAACAGTGACTATTATCCAAGAAATGGGAATGCTGCATGGACAGCACTGAGCAACAGGCAGCTGTACTAACTCCTAGACCGCACATCCCTGGCAGCAAACATTTCTTAGCACAGAGAAACTGGTTTCTCTTCCATCCAGTCTGTTCAGACTGAATTTCTATACTGGCAATAATGACTGATAGTCCTTGTCAGCAGTGACTGATAACATGTCCTGGATGCAGACATCAGCCAAGAGGTGGAGATTTATTAGGGTGGTATTGAGATGGACAGAGAGGAATGTGGACATGGAGGTGATAGGTTTTGCATGACATAACGAATCTCTTCCACAACCCACTTTCTCATGCCCAAGTCTTCTCTGTCCTTCCTGTCACTTTCCTCCTACTTCTTACAATGGAAACTATTAACACAAATGCAAGCATGCACAATTTTTGGGGGCAGGAGATTTTTTTATAGTTTTTTTAATGGCAACCAGATTGTTCCTTCAAAACAACCACGACTTCCAGCAAGTTAATAGCTGCAGTCTATATCTGAGTGCTTTATTAAAACTGCTGTGCCTTCCTCTTTTTTTTAATCACCTAAAGGCTGATGCTGCAATACAAAAGACATTCATGTAGCATAATGCAGAAGGATGCCTGTATGCTCCTGAGACTGAAGACTGATTATTACCTCTCGTTTTTGATTACTGGCTCCCCTGGTAAGTTTTGGTGGTCTTTGCAGATGGCTCTGAAGCTTTCTGCTGGAATATTTATGCACTAGCTTATTGTAGCAGGTTGCTCTGCTGCTGCACTTCTTTCCCCAGGTCTAACCTCGACAACGTATTTACATTTGCACTTTAAAGATATCTAAAGACATTGGATGGCTTTAGTCTACTCTGTGGTTCCCTAGCTTCCAGAGCCAGGAAACCACTTCAGCTGAGTCTTCCAAACCATCTGCAGAGACCACTAAAACACACCAGGAATGCCAGGAATCAAAGAGGGAGGAAATCCCTCCAAGGAAGGAAACTCCACAACCTCCCCTGGGCAACCTGAGCCTGTGCTCAGCCACCCCCACAGTAAAATAACATTTCCTGGTGTTCAGACAGATCTCCTGTGTTTTGTTGCCCACTCCCTCCAGACCTGGAGCCAGCTGAAAAATCCAGCTCTGCCCACAAAATTTGCCCTGTTGTTTCCTAGGTCACTGGGCTAATGCCCCCAGCACATGTGACATCCGGAGAAAAGACTGTATGAAATATGATGAGATAGGAAAGGCAGGAGAGTGATTAGTTTTCACCATGATTCAATATAAACTCTCAGGTCTTCCAAAGACCTTTTCTACCCCACTGTTTCTAGACCCTCTTGAACATAGGTTTCCTTTTGCCAGGGGTCCATCTAGATGAGTATTTTGTTGCTGGCAGGGATCAGTACTGGCTGTACTGGTGAAAAATTTAAGAAGGCTGCTGAGAGCCCTGAATCTCCACCAATCCAAGGTATCCTTCACAGCCATCACATATTACATGAAGAATAGTTTTTTCTCTGTTTTAAACTTGCTAATACTCTCCTGGAAAATGTCAGAGACGTTCAGACAGTGAGGTTCACCCTCCTCTGAGACCTCTCAGTGGGGTTGTGCTTGCAAGGACTCACCTCAATGCTTGAACTCGTGTCCTTGTCTCTCTTCTCTGCACTCCAACCTTCGTGACTTTCCCTGTCTCTAGAACCTGCTTTGCCACACCATGTGCCTACACCTAATTAGTTCCCTATTTGCTCTGCTCTGTCACATCACATGAAACTTTGCAGGTCCCTTCCAGACTGCTGTGAGAGGACAAGCAGTCACTCAGCACACACCATCCTCCATACAGGATGGATGAAAGCCCTCCAGCCCTGGCCCAATAGGTTCATTAAAATATTGCTCCAGGTAAAAAATGACTCAACCAATTTTGACAGGGGCTTCACAGCTTGCTTTCCACAGGACAGTTCAGTCACTCTTTCCATCTTGCAAGTGCTTTCTCAAATACACCTGCAGGTGTTCCAACACTGAAGGTGATGGGATATCCCCAGCAAAAAAGGGACAGACTGACAAAGCTACAAAGGTGCCATTTGCCTGGGCAATGAAGGTGATCTAAAAAACCTCAAAAAACAAGAAAACCTGAAAATAATTGAGTGGCAGAACTTCATTAGGAGTGTACATTTCATTTAGCTGAGGTTGAAAAGGGCATGGTCATTAAATTGCTGAAGGCTGAAAACATCCAGAAACACATTTCTCCTTCCCATTTACTCACCGTAATCTAAAGACCAGGTTAAATAAGTCCTCTTTTGCAGTCTGGACAGTTACATTCTGCTGAATCTGCAGTCACACACTAAAGAACTATTCAGTGGCTTTTATATTAAAAAAAAAAAAAAAAAAAAGGGAAAAAACCCCCCAAAATTACTGGTAGGAAGTCTTAAAAAAGGTATCTAATCAGGAAATAGCATAATTTCAGATGCTTTTAAACCATAAAAGACTGTAGAAGGGGAAGTAAAAACTGCAAATTTTTATTGGATTTGTGATTAATCCCCCTATTTACTGAAATAATTGCTTCTAAATCTTTATTTTTCTCTGAATATGTATATTTGAGGAGTCAAGACTATTGTTTCTGTCATGTATTAAGCCAATACATTAATACATTAAATGATTTACCTGAATGGGCAAGAGTAATATGTAAGCCCACTTTTTCAACTATGTAAATCTGGTTTGTGCCCTCAACATTTTTGTTATGACAGCCTCAGAACGTTACAATTTATCTACCAAGCATGTACACTGTACTTGCTATGCAATTGCACATTCTGGGTAGAAATTCATCTTCGTCCTACTCAATGTGGATTTAGCTTTGTACAGATGACAATGTAGTCCTTCTGAGCTATTCCTCCTTCCTTGCTCCAAATATTTTTCAAAGGAAATGTGGTCAATATTTGCATTAGAACCAGAAGATTAGGGTCATCTGCGATGGCAGTTTTAAAAATTACACTGCAGATTTGAGTGGTGGAAAGAAAGCAAGGAAGCAGCTGTAGCCAGGCTGCACAGAGCTCCCCAAGCACCAGCAATCATTGCATCATTGGCTCCATCACTCGAGGACTCTGTTTGGATGGTCAAACTCTTAAGCACAGCCATCCGTTAGCCCTGGGAAGATTAGACAGACAGATGGCTCCTACAGAGAGATGAGTTAGAAAGATGCAGGGAGGGATATTTTCACCACATGGATGCTGCCAAGTTTTGCAGAGCACAAGAGGTGCCCTGAGGTCTAGATCAAAAGCTAGTCCCCCAGGATCTTCTGAAGAGAAACATTTCCTCAGCTCAGCCAAGAACTTGACCAGAGGAGAAACCACAGATACAAGATTTCCTGTTGAATTGAGGATATGCTTGTGTCTCTTATGACTTAGTTACTGTATAAAGGCACTGAACCAGCCCCAGGGATAACCAGCTTGAAGGAGATGGGCATGAAGAGCTCCTGGCTCCCAGAGCTAGCAATGCACGGAAATACAGCGACAGCCACTGCAGCCTTGAGTACGTTTTCAGTAGAAAAAAACAAAGAAGAAAAGTGAACAGAGAATCTATGCAAGGCCATCAACTTTAAAATACACTTAGAATGCCTGTCAGCTTTTGCTCACTTCATGCAGGTTTCAATGACTCAAGAGTTGCAGGAGGGAAGTCCATCACTGATAATTACACCAATGTTCACAGAAACTGTGAAACTGTTAACCATAAAATATTTTACAATTTGAAGTGACACTACTGTGAGTGGATTATACCCAAGTATTTGAAGATATGATTGATACTACAAGCACAAAGAAAGTGAAGATAAATAAAAGCACATAATGACCTAAGAAGTGCATGCTGCAGACCCTCTTGTGGGGACTTTGGGAAGATGTACAGGGTCATTTGAGAACTGTGTGGCTGAAGCTTTTGTTGCAGAGCACAGAGATCTTCACAGCTTCCTCCTGCTGCCCCCTCAAGGCACCCACCACCCCTGCTGAGCATGGCAGTCCTCTGCTGGTAAAGGATAATGGTTTGATCTTTCCCAGGGAAAACCCTAGGATGGAGATGAGCTCATAGCCCACCACAGATTTCAATGTGGTCTTACAGCTTGACTATCTTGTCTCTTATGTTCTAGAGACTTCCAGCACTCACTACCTTTAGAGAAAACTGAAAAGATCTCCTGGATATAGGAAATTTCTTTTGGACAGTCTCCAAACAGATTACAAGAAAGAGAGTCCTAAATGATGAGCACAAAACTGAGCTTTTGAAGTCTGTAAATAAAAGGGAAAAGAACTGCAGGGCTGGTGCTTACTTTGAAATCCCACTGAAACCACAGGGAGCTGCAAGTATTTACAGCACCACTGGTAATGAAGTAACTAGGTGTCAGAACAGTGATTTAGCTGAAAAATACGGTATCTAGCTTCTGGGTACATTCTTTCAGGTGGTGTCAAGCCAATTGATTCCATCTGGAAGTCAGTGATTTCCCTACTTCCCTGCATCATTCCAACTTGACAAACCTGAAAATAAAGTGCTTCTTTTTGCCTTTTTTTTTAAATGAATAATAGTGCTATCTCAAATAGAAGCTGCCTCCAAACACTGCTGAGGTATTGGAACACTTCTTTGGTTGAGCAATGTGGGGCAAATAGGTCACATAGGGATGGCTGAACAGAAACCTGGCTATGTCTGGAGCAATGTCAGCTCTGGAAGGCTCTGGGTGTGAGAGGCTCCTGTGAGCTCATCTCTTTCACAGCACTAACAACCTGATAGGAAAAGGACACGTGAAGGAGAACATCTTCTGAGGTAAAGAACAGCACAAAACAACCTCATGCTGTCATGTAGTCACTCTCTTATCTACTCAAGCTCTTACACAGTGCCCTTAGCACAGCATCTGAGTGCCTGCCAATCACCAACACCCTTATCTCCACACTGTCTCCCTGGGAGTAAGAAAGGAATCTTATCTCCACCATATAGATGAGCAGCTGAGGCAGAGAGATTAAGGGCTCCATCTGGTTACCTCAACACAGGTTTCCAGTGCCATCTAAGATGTCCTGGGGCATGCAAGACATGCACAGGGCTGGCAGGTAGGACACAGGTCCTAAGGGAGATCCATGGTCTTGTGGAAGCCAAGCAGGGATGCTGGCATATTGCAGAGGGAGAGGAATGTCCAGGTTTAGACAACTAAACTGAATCATCAAGGCAAGGCACAGCTGCAAGAGCAGGGAGCTGAACTCTACAAATTGTCCTAATAGCACCCTAAGTACAAAATTCCCATCTGCAAAGAGGGATACATAATTTTTAAAAAATGTTGACTGCAGGCCTGTTTTATTACTAAATAGTTGTACCAAGCTCTGTGTGCCTGGGATTTCAAAAAAAAAACCCCTACTGCTGTCAGGAGCCTGTGTATTGTCTTCTGGGCTGAGTATGAACACCCATCCACACCTTTTAGTCACCGTCCAGAAGATCCCCATGGATCTGTGTAATATGGAGTCAAACTCAATAAAAACATAGATCGTCATTCAAGGGGCCAGAATCAGTATCAGAGTGGCCTTTCTCCACCAAGCCCACAAGCCCAGACCTCATACTGAGAGGTGAATGTACTTCATAGTGGCAGTATTTACAGAAAGACACTTTGATTTTAGCTCATGGCAAATCCCTCATGACAATTTAGGAGCTCATAATGAGCTTATTGAGGAAGAATGAAAGGATGCTCAAGGTCACAGCACCCATAAGAGTGCTATCAGTCTTGACATGAACAGCAAATAAGGTTTCCAAGCAGCTGCCAAATCAGATATAAGCTGCATGCAGAGAAGCTGTGCTGGCCTTGCTACAGGCTGGCATTTTGGTGCATTAGGCTGAGGACAGACTTGCAAAACCACTGGAGCAATTTGGACACTTGGCTCCCCTTTGCAGCAGCTCAGTGCAAGAGATGGTGGCAAAGCAAAGCCTGGCAGGCCTGGTGGCCCACACAGGCATCCCTGCCCTGCCACTTGTCCCCTCTGGGCTGGACTGTGCCCATGTGCCTTGCAGGTCCTCATCCCAGCTGCTACCTGAACAAATAACCCCCAGGGATGAGTCTCACTTCAATCCTTCCTTCTGGCCTCCCTCTGAAGATAAAAAAACACGCATCAGAAGCAATCCCCAGCCACAACAGGTACTCTCCATTGTATTCACAGCTTCAACAGTGAGCACAATCTGATCAATGTCTTAATTTACTTAAGCCTCACAAAGACTTGAAAGAGGAGAATTATTTTTCTGTTATTATTTTTTTATATGTGAAATCTGATTAGAATAATCCTGGCAAGGCAGAGAGTGATAAGCAAATAGAGTAGGTGAAAAAAATGCAGTTTTGAAGAAGAAAATTGATTTCCTTCCATCCCTCCAAATTTGAATAATGACCTTTCACAAAGACCTTCTTTGCATGAAACTCCTGGAGATGCAAGCAACTATAAAATACTTTGTTAAACCTTTAATAAATTGTCTCTCAGAGCTCCTTAGAAAAATAGAGATTGTTGCACAGTGGAAGTTTGAGACATGCACACATGGAATCCAGAGGGAAATACTTCTATGGAGATGGAGAAATATTTTACAAACTATTTGAAATTAGCCTGTGTCATGCAAGAAGCTGAGGCTATGGGAGCCTGGGTGCTTTGCCACTAAGGAGTTACAAAACACAGGTAAGTGTGGTCAACAGGCACCTTTCCCTTTTCTACACCTCTCCTTTCCTTAGTAAAAGGTGGATAATTCTTTCCTTTTTCTGGAAACCACTTTGAGCTTTCCAGTAGGTAAGCCAGTCTTGCTATGACATCCCAGAAGGACACAGTGATTTCCAGTTTCCAAGGCAAGCATGACTTCTAATGAATTACCATGTTTTTCACCAAAATCATCAACCACTATTAACAAAGAACATTCACTGAAAATTCATACTCCAGTGCCTCAAAAAGGAATTGGTCTTTCACACATGAAATGACATGAGCATGCACCCATTCACTGGACATTACCCAAAGACTGAGCAGGTGTCTCAGGGATGCTGGAATAAATATACTCATCTCAGTTTGCTAATGAATACCATGAATGCCAGTTGGTTTGCTCTAGGTAGTGACAGCAGACACTAAAACACATCCCTCAATACCACAGGAATTGTACTGGTCCTTCCACCATTGATTGCCTTGATACATGATGCTTTACACCCATGCTTCCACCACTGAAAAAAACCCTGTGGAATAGTATTTTCTGCTGAGTCCCACCCAGTCCACCTCCACGCAAAACCACCAGTGCAGAGCTGTCCCACAGTTCTCAGTAAGTCTCTGGTCATGTTGGGATGGCACAAGAAAATGCCCTGGAGAGGGATGACACAGTGCATGGCACTATACCAGCATTGTAAAGCACTGCTGAAGCTCTGTGAATTCCAGACAGACTGCCCAGCAATCCACTTGGATGGTTTCTAGAACTCAAAAAAAACCAAACCAAAAACCACCAAGTACTTCTGCACAGTCCAAGATGCAGATGGACAAAGATGTTTTGTCAGTGGTCAGAGAGCTCACTCTGCTACTGTCTGTTACTGGTTTCTTCCAGCTGTCACTGTGAGTGGCACTCACTGGAGGTGAACACTGAGTTTAATGCACTTACAAGGGCCACCCTTACATTCACCCCAGTGAGAGCAAGGGGGTGTACTGGGTGCTCAATACCTCTGAAAGCAGGGCTCTAAGCTACCTGAAAACCCATGCCTGCTTTTGTTACTGCAAACAGTTTTCTTGCAAGGCCCGGCTGCTCAGCTCCTGGGAGCATCAGCACTTACCAAGTGTTTCTTTTCAGAGCCCTGCTTCAACCCTGAGCTGCTCAGGAGCAGTCTCTAATTCTCCACCTGCCATCTTGTGAAGCCAACACCGTAAACAGCCCCAGCTCCTCGGGTGGCTGAGAAAGAGATATCTGTGGAGCCCTGAGCAACTGCACTTGACATATGGTATTAAGATGTGCAAGGGAAAATGGCTGGCAAAGGATGACTCTCCTGTGGTTCTTTTGCCTGCTCCCATTATCCTCAATGATGATTGCTAGGGACATAAATGCTGAGGAGCCAGAAAAGAAATGCAATGGGAAGACAGAGGGAGAAGCAATCCCAGCCTACACAGTGCACAGCTATGAAAGCAAACTGATTTGCTCAGACACAAGATACTACACAAAACTAGTTGTGCTTCTGCTGATGCACCAGTTCCCTAAATAACCACAGAGATACAAAAGAAAGCTTGTGATTAACGCAAAATATTCGGATCAGGAAGAACAGAAGGCCTAATCCAGCCTCCAAGCACGACCTTGGGAACATCACATCACTCCTCTACACTCAAGTCTCCTTACCTACGTGATGAAATTTCCCAGTTTGAGTGGAAAATTATCAGAGAGCATGGGAGAGCCCACAAGGAACTCACAGGACATCCACAGACATTTCCTGTGGATAAGGTTGTGGTGATCCCCTATGAAGACAGACAAGCAGGAGGTAAAAAAGACACTGGGTATCTCTAAGGACAGCACAACCAGTGCTGTTCAGCACCAGCTTCTGCAGCATGTCAAGACAATCAAGGAGAAGTGCTTTGTCCAGCCAAAATGCCCAGAGCAGTAGTAAGAGGTGCAAGAAGACAGAAGCTGCTTTGGACAAGCCAGTGTAACAGCTGTGAGACTTTTTCTCTGAAGAACTAGGAGGGCAACAGCCAACGTAATGGAACCAAACTGTTGTACACAGGCACAGCACTCTCTCCTAAGCTGGCTGGATCCCTGGCAAAGGTCCTTCTTCCAGCAGTGTGCTCTGCCCTGCTGGGAAGGAAGGGGCTCTGTGCAGCCCCTAACTGGCATGGGAATTGACACAGGACAGAAGAGTGGGCTGCAGGGAACAGACAGCAGGCACCAGCTGCAGAGGGTGATGGTTCTCCTTAGCACCAAGTGCAGTCCAATGCTCAAAAGCCATCAGCTCCACGAGCAGCACTTATCCAGCCTCGGGAGCAAAGGGGGAACCTCTCTGCAGAGCACATGGATCAACCTAAAGCAATATGGAACAAAGTGGGAACTCAAGCCACCAGGAGCAGGAAAGTAACTTTAAAGGCATGTCTGGCATGGCTTCAAACACTGAGTGGGAACACCAAGAACTGCCCTTCTCAACCCCTGCTTGCTTCAGATTCCTGCTGTGGGAAGCAACAGCCCAACATGGCCATTGTGCTTGAGGGAATGTCAGAATTAGGCTAAATCTTTCTCACTCTGCATACGCCTAGAAAGTTGGACATTATCTTTCCTGGTGCCTCCTCACTCAAACAACCTGTTCAAAATCCCTGAGGTTCTATTTTCTTCTCTTCTATTTCATGCTTACAGTGGTTTAGTGGTGGGAGAGGAAAGGCTGTGCAGCAGATTCATACTGATTTCTATCTCAGGGGCTTTAGAAAGAAGCAGATAATCTTTGCAGTCATTCCTCTGCAGTGTTCCAGACAGCAGCTGAGAGTCTGTAATGTGTACATACAACTTCCAAGGGCTGTTATCAATAATGCATTTGATGCACAGCCTTCAGCAGCTGACCAAGAAGGTATCTAATAAAGAGAAGGAAACCCTTTGGTCTTCTCAGGAGGAAAGTGATGAGGAGTCAGAAACACTTTCCATCATTGTGCCATGTCTAATTTATGTCAAGAGGTTGTTCTCATTTCAGAAAGATTTTAGCATGGGGCTGGTGCATAGGTATGTATTTGGAGGATTAGGGAGCACATTGTGAATACCAAAATAATTTCAGGTTTCTCTAATGCCCTAACTTCTAGGGAAGAGCTGCATGAAAGGCTACCACTGCTCCCAGAGCACAGCTCCTCTGCACCTCAGATACCATGACTATGTGGGAGGTGGCAGGGCACCCTCAGAATCTCTTTACTGCCTTCTCAATGGCTGAGACATCAAAACACCATATTAGCCTGTGACTTACACATGTGTGTGAAATTTATTGATTTCACAGAGGAACAATTAATTTAATGTCATTTAAACATTTCAGGGCTTGTCAGGCTTTTCCACAGAAGAGTAGTCACCTCCACACAACAAAGTATGCAATCCCTAATTCATCAGCAGTGAAGGAGCTTCCTTTGTTAATCAAGCAAAAGCTGTTGAGAAGGTCACAGGTGTAAGAATACAGAGTTTGCATCTGCTAAGATAAATCTGCTGTTTTGGGTATGGTGTCCAAGACACTGACATGAGAGTAAGAAGTGGATAAGGAACAGGAGAAAAGATGACAGAACTAAGGTGAGCAGCAGAAGCTGCTGGAAAGTGTAACTAAAGAACAGCAAAACTGCTGCAAGCAAATTAAATTAGTCACAAAAGATTAAGCATGTAACCTAATTGCAGGCAGAAAGGTGATGATACACCATAAAGGGCCTAATGGGTACCAGTCCAACTACGATTACTTGGTTCTCCAGTTTTGCAAGCAGCCTGAAAACAACTGCTGGTGCAGCAGAGAGTGTTTCAGTTAAGTTTGGTAAAGAAGGACCAAGCTGTAAGTCCAAACTCTGCTCTGAATCATACTGTCTGGGCTCAGCCTCCAGCAAAGTGAGGATTTTCTCCTCCTATGCATGATGCAGAAGGGGCCATGACTTTAGGACTGGTATTCTCAAAATCCCAAGTTTCTCATAATCCTGCATCTATCATTACACCCCCTACTCCCTCCTGCAGTGCACTGCGTGGGGCTGGTGGCCATCAGCCATGGCCATGGGTCACTACACACTTCTCTGGAGGGCTCCTGAGCCCCCAGGCTGGTGAGAACTGCTGACAGCACAGACAGGGATGTGCAAGCACGTGCAGAGCCCTGCTCACTGCCCTGCACTGTCACAACTTCCAGGGCAGGACAAGGACCAGCTGGTGGGATGAATGAGCTTTGTACATGTTTGAGCTCACATTAAGGTTAATGTGTGAAACAATCTGTTCTGCAGGATGTTGGTTAAACCAACTGGCTGCAGAGGGTTTGGGATGATTGCTAAACTGACCTGCTCTGCAGAAGGTCCAGGGTGAAGGAGAGCCTCTGGTGTAATAATGAGTGTCTTGTATCATCTTTTTGCCCTGAAGAACCAAGGACCTCTGAATGTGCCTGTCCCCATGATGTTGGATGGCATCATCTCAAAACCCTGTGGGCCCCACCCTAGAACCATTCCAGAGGCAAAAAAAAAAAAACATGGAAAAACACAAGTAATATGCATGTAACAAGTGTTCATACAAAATGTACAAGTTGACTAATAAAATTAAATGCCCCAGAAATAAACAACCAGCAGATCTGACACACACACAGTGTCATTTCCCCTCGAGGCTGGCATTTTTAGTCTCCCAGGAGGGTTGGGCATGTTTTTTACAAGTCAGTCCCTGTGGCAGTGTCTGTGGTGGGTGAGCAGGACAGGCTCTGCCTCTGCTGCAGGCTGCTTTCCCAGTGCCCTCCAAGCCCTGTCACAGGGCCAGCAGGCACAGGACACAGCCTTTGCAGAGCTGCTCTGGCATACCTCAGATGCCATGAGGCCAGATGCAAGGACCAGGCAAGGCTCAGGAGGCCCTGGAGCAGATCCAGAGCCGTGTCCTGCCTCCCTGCTCTGCTGCCAGGCTGCCTTTGGGTAATGCTGCTGGCAAGGTGCCCCTGAGCTCCTCCCTGCTCTCACACAGCTCAGAGGCTCCTGGCACAGCCCCACTGGCCATCCCATGCCTCTGCAGCGCCCAGCACACTGTGAACACACAGCAATCACAGCAGGGACAGCAGCACACACAGACCCCTTCCACCCCATGCTCCCTTTCAAGGATGGATACACTGACAGAGAAGATGGGTACATTTGGAGTGTTCCTCACAGCATGGAGTGTCTCATTCAGAAAGATGCCAGAAGAAGCATTTGGAAGAGGCTGGTATTCCCCATAGCCTGTGTCCCTGTGACAGGGGTGATTAGGGAACACAGATTCACAAAAGCACCAAGGTGCAATTTTAGCACTTCACTGAATTGTACATGCACGTTTCAGGCCAGGTTCATAACTCCTGCTGTGCATGTCTACTTCAACAATTTCAGAAGGTTCCTGTGCCAGAAACCAGCCCTATGTTTTGGGATCCATGGTAACAAAAGTCTATAGCACCTGAACTGAGTTCCAGTTATCCAGAGACCTCAATAAAATTATTTCTGTTTTGCAGATGCTTAGTCAGGACATTGCCCTTTGACAGCAAAGCAGGGTGAGTTCCAGTTCCCATCCAGGCCTTTCTGATACAGTACTCTACATTCCACACTGTTTCAGCCAGTCTGTCTTGAAATAGCCCAGGGACTTAGTCTCTCTTCCTTTTCCTTGGAAAACAGCAGTATAATTCAATGTTTTCCATTTTAAAAGTGTTCTATAACTTGGTTCCCTGTTATAATTACATGCAAACAGTCAGTAAAGTTTTTTCCCTTGGAATTTTTACCCTCTCTCCTGCTTTCACCTCCAGAGCTGTTAGTCACTGTTTGGCAAAGTCACACCATTTCCTAGTTTCATCCCTTCTGTATTTGAGCTTGGTATTATTAGAAAAGAGATCCAAATCATTTCATTAACACACACCTGACCTCAGTCAAACATATCCTCACTCAAAACTTGCCTTGCTTCATTTCATATCAGTGTCCAGGACTCAGGAAGGACATTTGTCCTCCCTCCACTACAAAATAAAATGTTAATGGTAGTCCCACTGTAGCCCTGGATATCCTGGAGTTTTGTCTAGGTTACACTTCTGGAAAACAGATAACAGACAAATAATTCAGTAATAATTTATTGTCAAAGTAGACACTGAAAAAATGCTGTTAAAAACAAGCAAAGCAGGCTGGAGAATTTTAGGAAAAGCCAAATATTAGCCAGGTAGTGGAGAGAGGAGCTCAGTGACCAGCCAGGCCTGCATCCCCCAGCTAGCAAGATGCAAAGGAATGGCAACAAAAGGGACTTCTGCTGCAAATACCTCTCCAGAAGGACATTTTGACAGTCATCTTTTGGGTTTTGCCTGCTGGGATAAATGCTCCACCTGCACATCATTTCTGCTAAACAGGGGCTTCACTGCACTGTCCTGTCCTCTGTCTAAACATATGTTAGAGTTCCCTTCCAAAATCCAACTCAGACTTTGTATTGCCATTGACTGTTCTGCTGTAACCTCATCATTTCCTCATCATTACAGTGATTAATTGATTACACACAACACAGAGGAGAAAAACAGGCAAGCTCTGTGCAACACCACTGCTGCTTAGCACCTGCCCCAGGGCTTTGCCTGCCTGCTTATCCAGGGTTGGGCCTGTCTGGCCTCAAGGAAATCAGCAAAACAAACAGTGTGCAGGAGATGGCAGCCTCCACTGATTCATCTCTCTGATTTTCTACTCTTGCTTTCACTTCAATTTACAGCAATCCCCCCCCCTCCCCCCCCGACAGTTTTACCTTCCCTCCACATTTCAAGGGAATCGCGGGATCAAAATGCTCCAGCAAAATCTAAACATTTTGTTCTGATTTTATCAGGGATGATAAGGCAGTATAAACCACTCTAAAGTTCTTTCAAAATGGGGATCTCTAATGCTTCTTTGGGGAAGTATCAAAATGAGATGAATCAGCATCTCTGGAGCATTTATCCCCAGTCTTCTTCCAAAATGAAATTTCAACAAAAGTTCATTATTCATCCAAACACTGACAGACCACTGGTCACAAGGGGAATGGCCCATCCCTGCTCCTCCAGCTGGTGTTAGGTAGACCATAGCATGTTCCTAAATATCCTGTGCAGCTAAGGCTAAGAGAAGAATATTTTTATTGAAGTTTGCTTATCATTTATAATTTGTACTGCTATCATATAAGACAAGGTAACAACAGCTAGGAAAGCAGGAATAGGCCCTGCTGTTACTGATTTTTTCCTCTGAAGGTCTCTTGCTTGAACAGCAAAGTCTTATCTAACACACTCCAGATTCAGTGAATTCAAGTGAATTCCAGTGAATTCAAGGTGCACAGCCCCATCCCTTCCTGTGGGAGCTGTACCATGGTGATGTGCTGGGAAGTTCAGAGAATTCAGGTACCTCAACAGGATGAGAAACCTGCCCCCAGAGAGGCACAGAATGCACTGTGCCACTCTCCTCACCTGACAAGCAGAATAACATGGATGGCAGCATCCCACCAGGGGAAAAGGGACCACTGCAGTAACGAGAGCTGTATTTACAAGGATGGCATGGCCAGGGGGCCTGCCAGGAGCTGTATTTTAGGAATGTTCGATGCAAGGCAGGAATCTGTTCCCAGGGGCTGGCTCTTCTCAGGACTGTTGCTTCCTTGATCCAGTTTGTTCCCATATTTATGAAAAAGTCAGGGGACAGGAAGAATTTTTTATCTCCCAGTTAATGCCTTCATTCAGTGAGCCCCTGTAAACAGCCAGTGAAGAGTAGATACACTGGAGAGAAATTAAAGGCACACTACACTGGTCTCCTGCTGTGCTTTGCCTTTGGAGACATTTCTCTCTCCCTCCACTGACCTGGCTTCCTAATGAGGATGTAAAATAGGGAATCCCCACAACAAGCCTTCTTTCTTTCAAGGTTTTCAAAATGTCCAGGATACCTGTCTGGCCTATCTGTACTTCTGACCAAATCACCTAGTACCACTGGAGATCAAACAGGAATTGAAGAAATGGCATTGGCAGAAGCAGGTTTAACACCCCAAGCCTATTAGGGGAGAGAATGCAGCATTATTGATTCCAGCCCCTGACCTTGGAGTGATGTAAACAGGAGTGCAAGAAACCCTAGAGGAGTTGTAGCAAAATAGTTACAGCATTGCAAGCAGATTAAAAATACAGTTAATATACATACTTCCCCAGATGCTTGTTCATTATTATTCAAGACATGTTTATTATGCAAAATGATAAAGCAGAAAAAAAGGAGAGGAAAAGAAAATGCAAAGACACACTGAGCTTTTTAGCATGACTGGGGTTTTCTCAATGCTGCTTAGATTTTTTTTTTTTTTATTGTACATAATCATTCCCTTATTAGCAGGAATCTTTGAAGTGATTCAGGCTCTAATTTCAGCATTTCAAACTCACTGGCTTATACTGAAAAACCATAGTGAGCTCTTGTAAGCGACCCATTTTTTTTTTCCTCTGTATTCTTTATATCTGCTACAGTTTTCTACGTCTTCCCAATAAATTATGTATCACAATTTGCCATTTCAAAAATAATTAGAACTCCAAGTTAAACAACAAGGAATATCTGAGAGCAATACATTTTAGAAGAGAAGTGTTTTGCACTTGGGGCAAAACCAATCCCAGCTGCAATATCACTGAATTATACATATCATCATATTGAGAGATGCACTTTCAGTGTACTTGGAGTGATTGGGTGCACATGTGGAGACTCTACAGCCCCTTGATGAAAATCTGCTCCAGGAGAACCAGGTTTGCCTCCCACGCAAAATACTTCACAGGCACTCCCTTTTCCATGCCCCTGTGAGTTGTTGCAGGAATAACATGGGGAAAGCTGGGAACTGAGGGGAAAAACTTCACAGAGAAAAGTTACACAGGAATGGAAATTAATTTGGTGGTGGAACTATTAACTCCAGACAGACAGGAGAGCATGTTCTGAGTCTTCTCCCATTACAATTAGGCTGTAAACTCACTGGAGCAGGACAGACCTCTTTATTCCATGTTTCTGAATCCTGTGAAGCAACCAGCCCATGGTCTCAGCTTCTTCCCAAGCACTGATGTGTTACACAGCCCTTTAGAAGTTATACCCACTGCCCTTCATTCATTCTGTGCACTTTTACTTTGGCACCAAATGCTAACAGTGGATCCTCAGGAGAGTCATGCCTCTCCCTAGAACAGGTGCTGATTGAAACCTTTGAGCACCATTTGGGAATTCACAACTGCTGTACATTACAGGAAATCAAAAGGGAACACACCAATGACTCCACAAGCTTGCTATGCAGACAGTGGCATATATCCTACTTTCTGCAAAGCAGGATACCTCCAAACAAAACATGGTTTTCCTGTCTATTTATCACCTAATTCCCACATCAACTTCAAAGATAGCAATAACCTAGTCTGGGGGAAACAAAATCAGGTATCTAGTGTAAGTAAACAATGGGTAAGTCCCAAACAGCTGCTTCCCAAACAAAGAAGGTTTAGCATCTCATAAATTTAGGCCTCTAAAGCTGGCTAGGAATATATGGTTGGCTTCAATCCAGCTACCCAGCCTGACACTACCTATGCCTGAACAGATGAGGTAGGGATGAGGACACTCACTGCTGAAGTTAACAATGTGGCCGAGCTGTAGGCAGGTCTCCCAAGTTCCCACAAAGCGCTGTCTCACCAGGTTTGGCTTTAGAGGACTCTACTCAGCCCTACTTTTGCGCTAATCAACACAAGGAAGACTTTTTCCAGGGGCTGGTTATTCTAAGCTCGTTCATTCAAGAGCTCATTCGCCCAAACCCAAAAAGAGCTGGCACAAGCCATTCCTAAGACCAGGCTGATAACCACCTCTGGTTTGACCCAGGGCAAAGGCTGTCAGCCAAGATGTCATACAGAGATTAAACATCACCAAAAAAAAAAAAAAACAAAACCCAGAAAACAAAACCAAAACAAACCCACAGCGATGACATGTTCAGTTACAGCATCATTCTGGGTTAAAGAGGAGGGGAAAAAAACCAACCCAAACCAAAAGCAAACAAACAAACAGAAAAAAGAACATTACCCTGGACAATTTTATCTGAAACCAGTCCTGGTGTTGAGGGTCTAAAAAGTCCTCACAGGGCTTCCATGCAGCATGGAAGGCAGCCAAGCAATTAATTTATCAATTGGCTCATGTGAGCGAACAATATCTGTGGGGAATGTTGACCCATTTTTTTTCAGAAAAAAAACCACATCCCCCAAAAAAGGCTAGTGAAAAAAAACCAGGTACATACACAGAGAGAACAAAGCTGCAGTTCAGGGTCTGCTTAGCAAAGAGCAAGGACGGTGTATCCCTTGGTGTGGTCAGCAATGAGGTCCAGGCAGCATGGCCTGGGAACCCTCGCCCCACAAGGAAACCTGCAGCATCCAAGAGAGACTGCCTGAACAGGCTGAGATCTTCTCAGACATATCCAGTTCTTTCATGGCATCCTAATCTCATCCCTTGTCCTTTACGATGAGTGTGACCCACACTCCCTGCTCCTAACACAATTTGTCCATGGATTTTCTATTTTCTTGCCTTGGGGTTTGCTCCCAAGCACAGTGAATTCATTGATTTACTGCTGTAAGACAAAGACAGACCCACCAGTCATCACAAGGAAAGTATCCAAAAAGGTCCATCACCCTGGAGTAGAGTATCACACATTTACTACAAGCAGAAACCTTGGATCACATTGATAAAATGAACAGTTTCACTCTTATTAGCTCAGACAGAGCTCAATGCCATCAGGCTGTGGCATGTAATGAGGTTCACTTCATTAACCACCGGCCATCACAGTGCATCCTTCCCCATCAGCCTTCCCTGATTAACCTTCCTACTCAAGACAGGCACACTTGTTGGAAACAAGCAGGCTCATTAAACCACCCTCACTTGAATACATGTGTGATCTGGATCTGGTGCCATTTAGGATATCAAGTCTCACTACTACTAGAGAGAGAAAATTTTTCTCTGCATCTCCTCTAGTCTCTCAGCTGTCAAACATCATGTTTCCAACTCTCTATTTCTTCTTTTTCCCAAGACCCACACCTTTCCCTCCCCTGCACTATTTGTTCAGAAAATGATGACCACTCACTGGTCCAAGAGGACCCTGTTGGCAGGCTGTGGCTCTGTGACACTCTGATTTCCTGCAATCCTCATTTACAGGACACTGTTGGTACAAGGAGCCTCAGCACTGGGCCAGAACCACGCTCTGTACTGCACAAGCAGGGCAGAGCATCAGTCCTGAGCCCCTGACAGTGTGCCCAGAGGGATGCATGTACAATAATGCAGCACTATACCACATTTGGTATTACCTTTAGGACTCTGATAGCTTTATAAAAAGAGGAAGTTTTCATTGTTAGTAAACCAATTTAATTTATTTAGAAGCAGTCAATTATGTTTACTGGGCTATGAAAGAACAGGAAGCGTCTGGCATCCACAGAGATCCAGATTGATCTCTCTGTCTCTTCTTGACAAGCAGCCAGTTTTGAGACCTATCTCGCCAGGCATACTAACACATCCACTTGCTTTCTGCCCTGACCTACTAGGGAGACAGTCTTGTTACATCCCAAGGGAAAAGGGGAAATTCCAGTCATGTGAGTGGTATAAAACTGACCAGGAACAAAGATGGAAGAAAAAAGTTAGGAAAAACTACATATAGCAACCCAAACTGCTTTCCTTACAGTGTTCCCATCTCCATGCTCACATACACTTTTGAAGCAAAGTAAGTGCGCAGACAAGAGCAGAATTACTGCATTGTAAATTTACACAAAGGCAGATGAGATTAGAATCTGGCTATGCACTGTAAAGCTATCATAACTACAGAAATGAGAAGTGTATTATTAACTATCACTTTTTACTATGTAGAACTAGAACAAAGTTATTTGAAGCATAAAAATTCTGGCAAAGGGTTGCCATATTTAATAAATCACCGAATCAATTATTCACTGTGAAAATCAATTACTTAGTTTAAATGAGAATCTTATGAATAACCTCATGCCCTTTCATGCCATCTAAGAAAGTTATAAGGGAATTAGTTGGCAAAAATTGCCACACTTATCTTTTACATGCATTAAAAAGACCACACAAATACAGGGAATTTCTGCCAACAGAATAGTCCAGAACTCTTTTAAGAGAGTCAGAGTATTTCTGTGGATTTACACTGCAGTCAAAAGCAGAGTATGACCCATTGGGGCACCACCTATGATCAGGTATCTGGGTGCAATTCAGACTCAATCCCTTGAGTCCGTGACATTTCACAAATGAGAAATCAGAATATGACCAGCCAACTCTATGCAAACACCTCAACAACATGACCTACTTTAAGTACGTACTTAGAGGAGCAGAAAGTGTATCTTCACAGGTCAGGAAATACTGCCACGAATCTCAGTGGAGACACTTTAAAGTGAATATTGCATGGCCTTGCAGCAGCTCCCCCCACTCCTGCTTCTAAAGGTTTGCTGATACGTGACTGTTTTCAGAAAAAGCTGTAAGTCCCAGTGCAGTCTGCTTCCTGCCACCTACAACACCAAGGCAGCCCAGGAGCCCAGGAGTGCAGAGTACTTACTGAGCTGTAGAGATACCCCTCAGCGTTCATGGCAACGTACAGACCTGCCTTCACCCCTTGGATTGCCACCACGCGAAGACCCACAGGAATTAGATTGAAAAGGGCTGTGGAAGGAAAAGAAAACAAATGTTATGGACACATCACCCTACGTGGCCACTGCTGCTTTTGCCCCAGGGCCAGCCCACCCCACTCCTGCCCCTTCACAAAAGAGACTGCACTACGATCAAGCATCCTGTATCCAGCTACAGGGAAGGACTGCAGCCATGGAGCTGATGGTGAAAGGAAATTTTTAAAAGTACTGAGTTTGGCTGCCTCCCAAATGCCTTAACACACCCATCAGTCTGTCTGATCACTGCCTTTGCAATGCCAAGGGCTCCTCCATGCTCCCAAGCAAGAGCATTGTGATGACTTTCTGAGGGCCAGCTGAGCCAGGGCAACTGCACATATACAGACTTTGCCTGTGGCAAATGCAACAACACAACTCACTTTAGCTCACCCTGAAACACATTTAAGCCTAGTCACACTTTTCTGCATTTGCCATATGCTAAAGGAGTACACAGACAGCCACCATGGCCAGAAGAATGCAAATTAACTTGACTGTGTGTTTGCCCATGTGATCCTAGGCTGTCAAGGGAATGAAGAAACTCAAGAAGAGATAGTGCTCCACTCTGGGATGCCAGCACTTCTCCCCATTCAGGATCAGTCCTGGAGACGACTGAAGAGGACAAGATCTTCCATTACTCAGTTTTACTGCACTCATTGCTTAAAGCATTGCAACCGCTTCCTCTTAGTTAATTACTTCATTGCTTGATTCCAACCCAGCAGATCCATTGAAAGACTCTTCCCATGAGTATATATATTAATGTCACTGTCAGGCTTTTGCTACATTTCTAACAACATGGGCTCAAAGAGGAGGCTATTATCAGCACTGATAGACTGAAGCATTAGCGTGGAATGGCTTTGTTTCTACTGAGCTTTATGGAGAAGAGTATTTAGATGTTGCAGGATCCCTAGTCCTTCATCTTATGAAGAGCTAACTACAACTCATGCCAGGAAGCTGAAGACACAGAAAGATGGGCACAGGGTCAGGCAGAAACATAAGCACAAACACAGTGGAAATACTTCACTCAAGGTCTCTTCCCATACAACAGCCTTGAAACAAGAATATGCAATGCCACTTTGCTCAGGACATCCACCAGGTATCTTGGCTGAGCTGGTTTCAGGGTTGCCTCCAAAAGAGGATCCATAAATTCTGGTGTGCATGAATGTAACTTTTTTCTTCACTTAATTCCCAAAGAGGACTGGATGACTTCTTTCAATGAGCTGCCTAAAATGGAGACACCTCAAGTCTAGTGAAAATAACCCTACTCTCAATCTCAGCCCCTTCTTGAGCTTTTAAGCACCATATTCAGTAAAACATGGAAAAATGTGCTGATATCTTACCAAATCCAGTGGCTGTATGTGTATTTTTGGGGGAGAATGTCAATAGATGTATATGGAAAATGCAGTCCAGGCTGGGTATTGGTCTGTGAATAACTGGGGTGAAGGAAAATGCTACTCTGGTACTGTCCCTAGACAAGACAAACACATTCCAGAGTAACTACTTAGCATTAGAAGTGTTGCCTATTCCTTTCTCCCTACCATGAAGGTCTAAAACCTTCTGCAATTAACAAGACTGTAAGCAATTCCTCTTCCCTATTTCTTCCTCCTACTGAAAAATGGAGCATATTACTGCTAATAATGAAACCAAATGGGCATCATCATTCATTTCCTACAGCCAATTTGTCTTGCATAGAAAACTTGTGACAGACCACTCAAAGCATTCATTAGGGAGCAAGGTGATAACACCCAGAATTAGTGGCTGAGAAGTTCCACTTGGAAGCACCCACATGTTTCCAAACCTTTTTCCACCTCTACATGCAAAGGGAGCAAAGGAACAATCCTATTGTGCTGTGGTACACTAGGAAGACCATGGCCAGTTCCCAAACTCCCTGGGACCCTGCTGCACCCACCACCAGAGCATCTCCTCCTGAAATGCAGGGGAGCAAGGGGCAGGCAAGCATAAGGACACAAAGCTGACAGAGGTAACTGGCAGACAAAAGAAGTTTTAGGAAGCAGGTATCTTCCCCTATTAAAAAAAGCAGCAGTTTGGGTCAATCAATTTTGTAAATTCCCAGAGCCATGTCTGCACTCAAATCCAGAAATGCCTTTGTCTAAGTTGATGCCTTTTACTATCATACTTCCAAATAAATATTTCATATTTAGAAGAGATTTAAAAGCTTATAAGTTTTAGAATAAGAAATGTAAACATGGGGGGAAACCCCTCAATCAACTTCAAAAGCAAGATATCTCATTTTTTGTCAAGGAAAAAAATCTGACCCATTTGAAAAAGCAAATGTGAAACAGGAAAGAGGACTAGCCATGGCAGAATAGAACTGGACACTGGGTGTGCTGATGTGAAAAAGGGAAAATTTAAAAAAAATCTTTTAAAACCATTTATCTACTGCAAGTGGCACATATTCTATGCCATCTGCAGCTTCATGGAAGGAACAAGCTCTTTTACTACACGGGAAAAAGAGAAAATACTTGAAGATGTTGAATATTCATGCCCCCCTTTTCTTTCATTACATCTTACCATCTTCAACCAGTGGTATTTACACCTGGCCCTACTACTTCTAGAACACTCCAGTCCTAAAGGCATGAGTATATTGTCACTGTTATGGTAATCTATCAGCTAAATTCTGAATGCATGTTTCCCTATGGGTCTAAGTTATTTACAGAAACTGAAGAGTGAGGCAAGACCACCCATACACAAGGTGTGATCCATATGCTCTGCTTTAAACAGCAGCAAGTCAGACAAGCTAAAGTCATTTATAACAGGTGATTTGTTCTTGAGCAAGACATTTGGGCTGCATGTAAATAAGAAAGAACTAATGGAGGATGCACTAGGCCTGAGAAGCCTCAGTGCATGAGGTGGTGAGGATTAAGATCCTGAGAGGAGTGACAAAGGCTGCTGAGATGATCAGGAGGCTCTGGTGCAACACTTAATGAAAGAAGAAACAGGGAACTGCATTTGCTTAACTCAAAGAAGGGTAAGCCATGGACAGATTCTTTTCAGAGGAACACAATGAAAGAACAAGAGCCACCACACCAAAGATTCAAACAGAAATGAGGACTGCATATGAAGAAAATTTTCTACAAGGAGAATAGTGCAGCACTGGAACTGAGAGGTTATGAGAGGCTAGGAATAGTTCATTCCTAGAAATGTTTGAAAGAACTCAAACAAGGCTCTGTACAGCTGAAGATAACCCAAGTGGGATGCTGGAATGCAAACCTCCTTAACCTTTTGGTCTTTCTGGCTGGGAAGCCCCAAACAATATCCTATTTATGCTGGTCTGTTTCCACCTGGTCTGTCCAGCTCACCTATCATTTCTGTTCTGTCCATTTGCCAAAGCTTTTCAGATGTTCAGCAGGATGATGTGGGCAGACAAAGAAGTCCACTTGCTCTTATGAAGGGGCATTATCCTGCTCATCCCAGGGGAGAGCAGTAACAATGCAAGCACTGACAGCAGCAGTGAGCCCTGAAAGGCCATTTGAGATCACTGGAGCCAGAAGGAAAATATACTGCCCCAAGCTGGGGTTCATAGATCACAGGAGGAACACCAACAGGGGCCTCACACACCATGAAAATGCACTCCAGTGGGAAGAAAACTCTTCACATATCCCACTGCCAGCAGCCAGACAATGTGCCCCCTTCCTTACATTGAGGTGGCATGCCTCTAATGGCATGGCAGAAGGAGCAGATGTCCCAAGTGCTGGCTCCTGGGAAGCTGGCTGGATGCCCATTCAAATGCCATTAGAACTTGGCTTCTGTTTTTTTTTTTTTTTTTTCTTTAAGTGAGAGGAGGTAGAAAATAAATGCCATCAGCTTCAAGAACACACATAAAATGGGCAACAGATAATTAATTTAAAAATTGCTTAAATATTAGCAGTTCCTCTTGTATAAATAACTGGGTTTTTATTAGAACTTTTAATTGCATCAGATATATCTGAGGGACATGGCGTGTCTCATTTTAAACGTTTATTTTGCCAGAGTACACCAACCTAATGTATTCCATGAAAATTATGCATCTTTTCACAATGTTAATTTGAATAATCAGTGTAGGGATACAGAACACAAAGCAATGTATGGAACACGGTGTCACCAGCTGTTTAGCTGTGCCCAGATGACTTCTGCATGGAGAATAAATGGTCATCTAGGGTGGGAAGGATCCTCCTCTGGCCCTCAAGAGTGCCCTTCCCTGCTGTGGATGCAAGTTATGCAACCCCTCTTCAGGGATGGGAAAATATTATTTATCTAGTCTTTGATGAGTTTTGCTCTTGCACATACTTCTAACTGGCTGGTCAGGAATCTTCTGGAGAAGTATTTCAAAACAGAAAAAACAGCAGTGAAGCAAATCTGTAAACTATTTACTTGGAACAAGTAACTTGATTTTATTCTGTTAAAAAAAATTGAGATTTCTGGAGGAAGAAAAACAGAAAAAAAGACAGTTGCCTTTATTTTGGCACTTCCAGAATGAAAAATGTGACTTCATTTTGAAGCTGTAACTGGAAGATTCACAAATACTAAAATGTTCATTCAAACAAGACCATGTGGTAAAAAGTTATACAGAATTGAATAAAGCACAGTCCTAATTTAATTTTCAGGAGGCAAGTATTATCAGGTTGGATTCTTTCCCTCTTTCGAGATCCCCTGAGATGGGAAGATGGGGAATTCTTTGGCTTCAATCTTCTCTCAAAAACTTGCCTAAACTTTCCAGCATAGTCCCTGACTTTGAGCCAGTGGCTTGGCACACTTCAGTGAGATGCCTCCTGTCCCACCAAGCTGCTGAGGCAGGGCTGCCATCTCACCAGATAAATTTACACTCTACAAGTGTCCTTCAGCCCATCTATTTCCAGTTAAGAAGACTGGGTGGAAGCAGCTCTCAAGTACTCAGCACCTGGCCAAACTCACCTCTGACATTTCTGGGGAGATATATAAATCACAGCTCTTTGGGAAATTGGGGCCCAGCCTCAGCCATGGGAACTCAGGAGGTTCCCCTGCAACCACTGAGAGTGCAGCAGCTTCTCTCATCTCCCCTGTCAGTCTGAAATATTGCACAACTGCTCTTACATTTCTCTGCTGTTTACCTAAATTCATCCCTGCTCCCATTTAAGCCCATTACTTTGTTGTTCAGTCCTCCGTGATAGATGAGGGCAATGAATCCCTGTCATCTCCAGCATATCTTCCCATGTTTTTGACAAATAGGCCTCCAATGGGATTTTCTGCAGCTTAAGAACACCCCAGGTCTTCTTCCTTTAAGTAAAAGCAGCTAATAGAGCACGCTGAACTCAGCCCACGTGTTTGTCTGAGAGTATCTCAAGGCCAGACTCTTCTTGAAGACCTCCTGAGTCTCTGAGTGTAGAAGTGTGTGTGTGTGTGTAAGTCCACAGATGCCCCTGCTCCACACATAAACCAGAAATTTTCTTACTGCAATTTTCAGTATTTAATTTGTTCAGTATCAGTGCATGGAACAGGACTAAAACCTGACATTTGCATTTGATAAATCCACATCTTTGGTGGATGCAGCCTCTTGGGCCATTCCACAAGGGATTTGCTAGCCACCTGCAATTTCAGTCACCATCTTCCCACAGCTCCTCTCTCCTGTATGGACCTCCAGCCCTGAACTGCCTGCAGCAGGGCAGCCCCAGAGCACTCCATGCTCCTTCTGCAGCACCCTGCAGCTACCTGGGATGGGGTAAACATCAGGGACGTGGGCTGCACCCCTGTCCAAGAACACCCTCACAGGACAATGTCAATGCCCTGCTACATGTGTTGCACCCCTACAGACACCCCTCACCTGCAGCCCAGGCCCTGCCTTCCTGAAGAAATGCCATCTTCAATCCAGCTAGGAGCTCCTTTGACTTTGGCCAAAATTTGTCTACAAATCAAGTAGGCTCCTCCTTCCACAAAGTACATGAAATTTCCTTCCATCAACCCTACCACACAGATGAGCTTTTGTTCACCTCTAATAATGACTAGGAAGCCAAATTCCAGGCTATGCAGGTTAAATGCCCCTTTAGCAGTGGTACAGGGAGCTCCAAACCAACATAGATAAGAAAAAGCAAGACTTGAGTCCTACTCTGTTGATGCAATTTGTCGCAGCAAGGATCTGAGCTTAACTTCCCACTCAGGGATGGCACTTTGATGCCTACAAAATGCAGAGATGCTGCAGAAAATATTCTACACCTTTTTTAACCTTTTGAAGAGCTTTGGCATTGACAAAACCACTTCCTCTTTAAAAGGAAGATTGACTACTGCTTTGCATGCATTCAAACCAGCATGGCTCCTGCACATGGCCATGGTTTTTAAACTGTGTGGCTCTGCTGCCCTTTGCTGTCCAAACCCAACCCCTTTCAACATGGCTTTGGAAGATGACCTCCTTTGACAAGGTCATTTGATACCCTCAGCCTTTACACCAGCCTCAAAGCACGAGACTTCAGTGAACAGCTGCTTTTCTCCAGCCCAGAAATTCCTGATGCTTGCTGAATTTTTTGAGGCTAAAATAGTGAAAACGCTTTTCTCCTCTTCTCCTTGCAGAGAGAATTCCCCGTATCCTTTACCCACGTGGCATGTGTATAAATATAATCTCCTTTCTCTTCTGGCAGCAATTCAAATCATGGGTTTTATTCTCCACCCCACCCAGATGGCAGTTACAGAATCGGGGCAGGAGGGAAGAAGATCGGAGAGGAAACATATGAAATTATACTGGCAAGATTTAAAGGGGACGGTTAGATAGGAAAAACTGTGCAGAAAACAGCTGTCTTCCTCCTAATTTGATCTTTTCAAAAATGAAGCTGCACAAGTGAGACCCACTAGGTGATGCATTTGATTGTAATTGGGTTGCAAAACAGGCTAATTTTTCTTACTGTAGTCACTGTTTTCGTCCTTGGTCCCATCAATTGTACCATCTGGGTGCATCTGCAGGAAGTATTCCTGCTGGCTGAATAACCTTGTCACAATTCCTTTCAGCTGGGGTTCTGCAAAATAAAAATAATAATTATTACCAGATATATCGCGTAGCACAAGACCCAATTTACTTGTCCCCCATTAAGCCCTGAGTAAATATAGAAGTGCTTGGCAGGTAAGCCTGCTTTCAGTGATTCCTTTCAAGCATGTTTGTAAAATATTCATATATAATACACAGAAATACAAGCAAATACAATTGAGATCGGATGAGCAGGTAAAATGAAATGCATACTTGGTGCAGTAGAAACAGATTATGGAACATCAATTCTCTGCAAGTTACCTACCACATGGAAGTTGATGGATTTAGAACATGCCACTTGTTCAGAAGAGTATTTGCTACCACTGTTGCAAAGAATGTGTCCATTGTTTCTTATTCTGCTTGTGAAGCCAACCACCATGCTCTTTTTATGGTTGAGTCACTATCATGCAGTGCCAGTTTTATGCCAATGAAAAGCTACTTAAATCACTGGTATTACAGAGGTGTAAACCCAGAGCAACTGAGTGCTGAAACAGGGATGCTTGTGAGTCCAACTATGTGGGTCTTGGGGAGAAAAATTTGGAAAGGAACAGACACAAGACATTTCCAAAACTGACCTCTGGAACGTTTATGGGCACCTCAGACCACCTCTGATTTAAAATCGTGCATGTTCCCCCTCTCCTAAAACATGTGCCACACATTCTGGCAGATTAAAATCTTTGTCTCCAACATGGACCTTTCCCAGCCCCTGTGTATCATGAGCCAGCCATGCCTTGGCTGGCTCTTCCTTATTGCCTCAACAACATTTTATATCTTCCTGCTGAAGGGTAAAAAGAAAACATGGGAAAAAAACACAACCAATTTGAACTTCACGTGACAGAGGTGGTCAGCTTTACCACCCATCTCCTCATCACACAACCAATCATACACGAGTGATCAAAACCAAATTTGATTGTAATCAATCAAGCCTTAAAATCTGTCACAGGCATTGCTGTTGAAATGCAAGCAAGCTGACTGCATGTGAGCAGATAAACACAACTGGAGGGAGGAGATCCTCCTTGTGTTGACAGGAGGTTGTGGTTTTATGTGACCACCCACCAAAAGTAAATAAATAAGACCCAATTATTGCTGGCTCAATGGACAGGAAAGAATCCAGCGTAGCATACCAAAATCTCGTCAGGCTCCTGCCTTCCATGCCTCTAGTGAGGCTGTTTAATAAGCCATGGTCATTACATAACCGTGGTCACGTTGTGTGTTACTGTTCCCATCCGGAGCCCCGCTCCCGCTGCATCCCTGCACGACTCCCCTTTGGGGAACCCTCACCCTGCCCTCCTGCACTGACAGCAGCAGCAGGGATCTCAGATGCAGGCTGCAGGTACAAAGGATTTCAGTTTCAGCAATCCCTACACCAGCCAGGGGAGAATCAGGTACTTTCTCACAGCTATAAAAGCCACTGAATAAACCAGATCAGATGGTTTCTATGCTGCCTTAAAAAAGAAGTGATTTCAGTGCAGTCAGTGCTGTAGGCTGCAGTCAAGCTTTCTCCCAGCAAGACTCAGTGCTGGGACAGTAAATAAGTACAGCTGTACGGGCCATCTACTAAGAGCTAGTGATGGTCCAGCAAACATATGTCAAAATGACACCTAGCAAAACACCTAGTTCATTCTTCTTACCTAAATGAATTACCTATTTTGTTGAATGCAGAAGCTCGATTTAACTCGCTTTTCATTAGAAAAGTACATCAAAGCTAGAGGAAATGAGAAGCTGCATTCTCAGGCACAGATGCCTGCACCACTCTCCTCAAGTCTGTCCCTTTCCTCCCTTTTATCTTAATACCACAATAGTAAAGGCACTAATAGGCACTCTTTGATATAAGACACCTACATTTGAGTCCCTGAATGAATCTTAGCCTCAGTTTTACTCACTGGTTAAATTTTAATGTTTAAGTACTTTGCATGGAATGGAAGAGCTCCCAGAAGGAGAGATTTAGGAGATGCTCCTGCAGTCTAAGGCTTTCTGTGTGCTGGAGAAGTGGGGAAGTCTTGTCTTTAAGCTCTCTGAAGAGAAGCAGGGAGAGGAAACAACCCTGACCTTATCTCTTTTCTCTGGAAGATGACTTAGCTATGGGATAGAATTAGAATAACATCTTTTCTTACTATATTTCAATTGAAATTCAGTCGAAATGCAAATCATTTTTGAATAGGAAAATCTCTCCCACTTTTAGTAAACAGCCTACCAAGTAAAACAATGACCAAATCTGCTTGTTATTAATAACTTATGACATTTTCAGAGTTTATCAGAATATCACCCAAGATCCCCTGATGCTTCCTTGCATCATTTCTATAGAAGCAGACCAGAAGGCTGTATCACCATAGCAAATACAGGGTAAACCCCAGGGCTCCTTTCTGTTACTGACCTGACAGACACCTGGCCAGCTTTAACAACTGCCCTTTTCATAATGCCAGCCTTTTCTGAGTCATTGCCTACCTAGGGACAATTTGGAGGGGAAATCATGTGCTATATGACCTGCTTTTTCTAAACTTTGAGGCTCACACCCAAACTCAAAAGCAGAACTCAAATGGAGTGAAGCAGAAGAGCTCTCAGCCATAGACAAACCCACATTCCTCCTGGCCCTAACACAGTCTGAAAGCAGCAGAGCTGCTGCTTCTCCTCACTGCACAGATCCTATTCTGCAGGTACATCCCTGTGAGGGGATCCTAAATGAGCCCACTCTCATTTAGCATGCCCTACAGCAAAAAAATGCCTCTTACAGACACCGAAGGATCAGAGAGCATTCTGGAGACACACAGGTCTGTCCTCTCCTGGTTTCTTCATTTTCTTGGGTCTCTTTCTACAGCAGAGAAGCACTGGTGAGAAGCTGCACCTTTGGGTACCTTTAGCTACCTCAAGTAAACACAGAATCAGTGCAGGGAGGTACACAGCCAGGTTCTCTCCTCTAACACAAGGAAGGCTCCTCTAACACAGGGGAGCTGCCTGAGCAATGGGTGATTTGTCTCACACAGTACAGCCATCTCTCCACCTGAACTGATCTCTCTTTGCATCCCCAAACCCCCACAGGCTGGCCAGGCCAGGTCCATAGGGTCCCCAAACCACCAGTATCTCCCCAGTGCCTGCAGAAGAAGCAGCTCCAACACAAAGAGGTGCACAGGTGACAACAGCTGCTGGAGTAGCTGCTTCCCACCAGGGAACCTCTTGTCTTCCATCTGGGCATAAAGTGAGGTACTGGGATTTGCCATTCATACAGTGAGCAGTGTGGCTGAAGGCCTACAGACAAAATTTTAGGTGAAAGCAACTTTTAAAAAGGGAGCAAGGATTTACCCATCTTCCCCTCACAGTATGGAACTGTTACCTGAAGAGAAAATTAGATAATCACAGGAAGGGAATTTTCCTACTAGCCCAGAGGTAAAATGCTGCATATGACTTTTAAGAGACCTACTTTTGTCATATCATATATTTTAACATCACTTCTTTCCATCTACAAAGCAATTTTATCAGTCTTCCAGCACTGCTAACTCTTATGCTGCAGCATTTGTGCCAAAAACCTCAGTCTATAGGAAAAAAACCCTCAAAACCAGTAAGTCTCCTTGTCAACTAAGGATGTTGAGACACCCTGGTAAGTCAGAACAGAAAGACAATGAAATAGACTGAGAACTTTCCAGGTTTGCAATAAAAAGAGAACCACCCTTCCCAGCAAACATTATTGACAGTGCTTATTGGACAACCATGGGAGGAAAAAATACAATAAAGCCCCACAACAGCAATACTTTTGTCTATACTTCCCTCAATGATACTGCTCCAGGCTATATTCAATAAGAGGATGAAGCAAACGATAAAGTAAAGGAAAAAAAATTGCAGCACAGATAAGCAAAAACTCTGCTATAAGTATTTTCTTTTTATAATTCTTAGAATTTATCACAAATCAAACTTAAACCTACTCTCTAACCTCAGCCTTGTAAAGCAAATGGGACTCAAATCCTCTGGCTTTTAAAGGCGCAATGCTGCAAAACACACTTGGGATAAACCTATTCCTCCCACTCAGGCTCCTCCGTGTGCGCTTCTATTCTGCTGTAGAAGCAGCTTCCCCTGCAGAAATGGAACTGAGCTAACATGGACAAGACTTCAGCACCAACTCAGTGTCTCCCTAAAACCAAAGTCAAGCACTTCAGAATGGATTTAAGAAAGATGTTCTTGCTGCCTTAACCCCAAACTACTGACTGAAGAGATTTCCATGAGCTTCTACTCCCAGTGCAGACCCCACATTACCAGGTTTCCCATGCAATATGCAAAGGGATATTTTCATACCTACTTTATAAGCAATACTGCTATACTTCAGGATGTTCACTTTGAAGATCCTGTTCTAGCTTCTCATATACAGCTGTTGAGAGCTGGGGAGTACTGGAGAAAACTTAGTAGACTCTCTTTATGCAGATGCAGTAAGCTCAATTCCTTCAAATGTGGCAATTCCAGAAGATGCAAGGGAAGATCATGCTCAGGAAGCACCACAGTGGGGACATCGGAATGCAGAACAGAACAGTAACAGAGAGCAAGAGCTAAGCTGTAACTCTCCTAGTGTGCAGCATCTGTCAGACTGGGCACTTTCCCTTCAGTGAAGACACAGTTGTCACCTAATGACCCTTAGAGCAGTCATCCACTGACAACTCACTGAACATCCCCTGAAGGGTGTCTTGCTTGGTAACCCTTTCCACAGGCCAAACTCACCACTTCTGCCTGTCCTGCTTTTAACTTTCTGAGCCCTCTGGCACAGCTGAGGCTAACTAAATCATGATCTGACTGCTAATCTTCCTGTCTCTACTAAAATGGTAATGTGATGCTGCCATTATTCACTTCTGCTGTCCTGCTGCTGAGCCTTAAAGTCATCTCAGTTCACCATGAGCTGCTGTGCTTCCTGCCTTATTATGCAGCTACACAGTGATCTTCATCCTCCTGGGGCTTGCCAAGGACATGATAGTTGCAGGGTGCTCACATGCACTTTGTTTGATCTCCAGGGGCACGCTCACTGAAGGCCAGAGGATCAGGGCTAAATCAGTTACTCTGCAGAGTCATGCCCCTCACCCTCAAGCTGCAGGCATTGCTGAAGTTATCTGCTGTGTGCTATGGGGAAAAGAGCAAGAGCACTGACAGAAATATCACTCTTTAATGACCTTTTCATTTAGCTCTCCTATTTAAGGTGAATAAGGAACTCACCCCTTAAATGGAAAATGGAGAACACAGAAGTATAATAACTCCCCTTAATGCAGAGAGGAGCTATGAGGTCATGCATCAATGCAGCATTTAGCAAAGCCCCACTGAGGGCACCAGCTCCTGCTTATTTCCATCAGCAAAGCAGCAGCACTAAACCCCTGGGGGAGGAACCCTACTCCCTTATCACCACTGTAGGGTGTAGCTCAATGTGCTCCAAACCCTGAGCTCTGGAGCAGCAAAGAGCAGGGCACAACCCTGACTTCCAGCTGCAGCTCCACTATGGAAGGCAGTCTGATATGGTCTCATTCCTTGCAGCTCTCAGAATTCCCCTTATTACAGCAACACAATGACCTCAGGCTGCAGCCAGTCCCCACTTTGCCTTGGCCTGGGAGTTATAAAAGGACTCAACACAACCATACTCACAGAAGCCACCTTAATGTGAATTCTCCAAGTCAATGGCACAGAACTTGAAGGGGCCACATTTCAATGAGCTCTTTTAAGAGATGAAGGACTTGGTGACCTTTGAGGGATTTGAGCCACTGGCTCCAAGGATCCTTGTAATGCATAGCAATGCCCTTGGTTGGCAGGCAAGCCTCCACTTGAGGTTACTGGTGCAGAACTGCTTCTAAATCTGCTTCAGAAGTTACTGTGCTGGGTGCCAGTGGTACTCGGTGTGGGTTATGGCACAAACTCTGAAGCTTGTGGGGTTACTGCTCTCTGCACAATGAGCTGTCAAACAACAGAGGACTCTGCAAGCTCAGATGGGAAGCAGTGATTTTCTATCCAGCAACCTACAATAAGGTACAAGAAAGGCACCTACTGCAGAATTTCCACAGGAGATTTGCCCATTTGTTTGCTCTCTCTCACTGCAGCTCAGTGCCTCTCTCTGCTCCTAGCAAAGCAAGGCTGTGAGAGATGCCAGCAGCAGGCTCCCAGAACAGTCCCTCTGGCACCTCCTCAGGACATTGGTCTGGTGAGGGAGGAAACATCTCCAGCTCTCCTCTGAACCACCTCGGCACACTGCTGACTCCCTTCTGTGCCTGTGCAACAGTTTTGCTGAGGATGTGACTGCAAACACAGGAACTGTAATACATCTCAGGAGCATATTTCACCTAAATGTTCTTCAAACATTTGTTTATTGCAATTAAACATTTTAGCCTGGAATTTACACATTCCATTATTCTTATTTTCCCCCATTCAGGCTGCAGCTGTCATAATGGGAGGTTGATTTATGACTCACCTAACCAGCACTCAAATCCTTAGCACACCAAGCCCAGCATGCAAGTCAGAGCATAAACTGCTCCTAATTTACTTAGATTAACTCCGCATTTTAAGTGCCACTGCAGAAACCGCAGTTCCCCTCCCCTAAAAAGGATGGGTTCCAGAATACTCGATAAGCCAAATTTTGCAAACACAAATTTGGTAGACAGAGAAGGGCACCAAAACTCCCCTTCAGAAGTACAGTATTAATGAAGGCTTGTAATAAATCGGCACGAAAATCAGCAAGCTCCATGCAGATTACTATGGTGACAGGCATCAGCACTGAACTCGGGGATGAAAAGCTGAGGGAGATAAATGTTGGGGTTATTTTCCCAGCCAGAAGCTGCCAAATTCTCCAGGGTGTTTGGAGTTAAGATAAAGTAGTTTGGCTGTCTAAAATTAAATGCATCACTATCGACATAAGTTTAATAGCACAACTCACTACAATGATTCACTGAATCCACCCAAACTAGGAAGCTCAGGAATAACACCACTTCCAGCTGCAAAAGGAGCTGCTGCCCTTGAAGACCCAGAGAGTGCTTCCTCTGTCCAAACACCCTGACCAACTCTGCCAGACAGAAACCACTCCTGTAAGCCTTCAGCAGATGCTGCACATGTCTGGCTGTGGCTGCACCTGCAGTGAGTCACACAGGGAGTAGGTCGGAGCGCCGTGAGCCACACGCCGGGATCCTGGAGGACACTCCAACTGTGTCATGCAGGTGCAGAGGGGGGAAATCCTGCTGCAAAGTGCTGAGTGTTTTCAGCTCCCACACGAGTGCACAGGCAGAGGCAAGACATTTATCTCCCACTGTCACAGTATTTTCCAGTTTCTGTCACTAAACTCAGCAAAATTGTTTGGGGCTGAAGGACACGTATTCCTTGAGGAAGCTTATGAGCAAGTGGCCAGGATGGCCTGGGCACTACTGCCTGTAGCATCTGAGTAACAGGCATGGAGAGGGCAAAAGAACTGCAGAGCCAAGGGAAGTGAGGGACACAGGGAAGCATTTGTGTTTACCTGGATGTCTCCTCAGGCTGCCTGCACATAGGTCCAGTCATGGTGAGTAACAGCAGCTGCCCAAGCATTAGGGAGCTCTGTAGCAAAGCCAGGCATCCAAGCCCACTTTGCAAAGCTGCCATGAACCCCTTTAGTTTAGATGCAGCCTTTTGGCTTAACACACTGGCACATCACCCAGCCTGTGAGGATGGAGAGATGGAAACAGACTTACTGACAGCAAGATTTGCTCACAAGGTCTGTGGTTTTGGGGGCACCAAACAGTTGATCCAGGCTCCTTTCCCAATGATGCAGAACGAAGGCCATACCCAGCTTCAGTTTAACAGGATTACAGGGACAGTGTCACCCTCCTAATTACAAAGCATTCATTTGGAGAAGAAAATGGCTCTGGGACAACAGGGCTGCATGGCACACTTGTGTATTTACTCATCGCAAGTGTGAATCTCCACCAGGGCTAATAACTACAGAGAAACAACTGGTGTTTCCAGGATGTATTACATGTAATAACAGGCTGTGCTGGCAGGGATGGCCTCTCTGTTTGAAGGACATGCTTCCAAAAATGACATTTCCTTATCTCAGAGGGATGATGGGCTCAAGCTGATGACAGCACCTATCAAAGCAATCACCTCCTGTCACCGTCACTGAGTCACTAGAGCAGAATGGCACCTTGTAGGCAAAAAGAGCATCCAGAGAAGTGATTTCCTTTCCTGCGCTGGTGCCTGCCAGGAGGAATAGTAATTAGCTCTCCAGCATGGAGCACAGCTGCCTGCCTGCACCCCTCCACGAAGCCTGCTTTGCTCTAACCAAGATGAGTCCCTCCAGGGAAGTCTCATTTCTCACTTGTAGAGTAGGTGGAAATTATGTGATTGCATGTCTGTGGCATTTATGCAGGTCCTCCCATATCCAGGGAATCAGCTTTACAGGGATGTTAATAGAAGTCTGAGGTAAGGGGCCGAGAAATTAGTCATATAAAGCATGGAAAATTGAGGGTGCCACATGAAATCACTGCTACATGTCTGTGGATAGTCTTAGCACAGCCTATGGATGTTAGAAAGTAGGGAAGTCATCCTACAGCTCACCCACTCTCCAAGATCTGGATCCCATGTGACAGCCACCTAAGGTGAATGGCTCAAGGATAACAAGGTACGAAGCCGTGGATGAGTTTTCCCAGAAGGCAAATAGCAAACTAACCCACATGACACACGAGCTACCCACTCTGCACAAACACCATGGACAAAACAGCCATCACAGCACTGTGGGGCCACAGGAACCCAAAGACCACTGCAGCTGAAACAAACAGACAAAAGTAGATGAGAATTGATGGCCCACCTGCCACGAGGCATTTTAGCACAGAATTGTTGACTACCACTGAGTAAAACTGTCTAGCTGAATATTTTGCTGAAAAGTTCAGAGTAAGAGTAGATAAAGCTATATACAAACTCCACCTCACTAACAAAAAAAAAGAAAAAAAAAAAAGAGAAATCTGAAAAGACTGCAAGTTTTCATTTTTTCTTTTGAAATGACATTTCTTTGGAGATTTAATGAAAAAAATTAAAAGAGCCAGAGATTAAATCCAAAGTTTCGTTTTAAGTACAGTGAAATACTGCATTGAGTCTGAATCCTCTTCTCCCCAGAAACTTCTTTTATTTGACCAGAGAACTAAAAAAATCAATTCTTCATACAGTTCACCACCACATTTGTCTTTGCCTCCCTCAGGATGTGGACTATGTTGCTTTGTTGATCCAGTGTGTTTTAGCAGCAGACAAAATTTCAAAACATTTCCCTTTCAAGAGCAATTTTATATACCTGTATTCACTCGAGCTCTGATGATAAAACCAAAAGCCAGGCAGGAACAAAAGGCATACAGAATAGATGTAGGGCTGTTCCAGAATTTATGCAGGATAAGGTTTTTCAGGTAAGGGAATTTAAAAAATGAGAAATTTCATGCAAAAGAAGTTGTAGCTACAATGCCTAAGCTGTCATTTTCCAGCACAGTCAATGCCTTGGCTACTGAAGGTTAAAGCTTGCTCATAAGTATGGATAGCAGAGCATACAAAATGTATTATTTATTTTGAGGAACACCCTGCAATTATTCCTGACATATTGTGTAATTAGCCAAAATTACAGCATATTCACCGAGAGTGAAACAGAGGATAGCATAAATATTATGTGTGAGCCCACAGTCAGTGAGCACATTTCATCTGGGTGCAGATGTGTCTCATGAACCAAGCAAGCACGGTTCTCCCTGGCCCCCTGGGCTGTGCCAGCTCCTGAGCTGACACCCACAAAGGGGAAACACAGGGAGTAAAACCCTGACTTTCCCCATGCTGAAAAACAGGAGCTCAGGAGCCGCATGAGGACTTGACAAATGGCAACACGCACACCTGCAGAGCTTTCAGGATGACTGAGCCCAATGCTCATACCAGAGAGGAAGGGGTATATTCCCATATATGTTATCCCAAGAGAGGTGGAAAGATGAGCTTGGAGGATGTCTGGAGGAGCTGCTTGCTTTGCTGCCTCTAGCTGACAGGACAAGAAACTGAAAAGCATCTGTGCCTTCTTGCCATGCTTGCAGAACCTCCTGGACTGCAGCTTCCCAGAGAGAATTCCTACAGAGCTACATGTCAGACCCATCCTAAGGACTTGTTTGATGGCTTAGAAATCCTGGGGAATGTTGTAGCAGTGCTCTGTGTGTACAGTTGGAAAGACTGTGTTTTGTTTCTCTTGACTCCAACATGCAACATAAAACTTCTTCACTGTTAATCATATTTCTTCCTGGTTTCCTATAAAGATGTAGTTTGGGTATTAGGACATTCTACCCAGAATTTGCTGTGTGGGAGGATACAAAATACAAGTTTAAGAACATCCTTCAAGGAATGCACATCTGGAATCACCATAGAACTGAGGTTGGACTAATCAACAGTGGGGGTCCCTTTCAGCCCTGCTGCTGGGTGACCATGACTTGGTGGCATTAGCACATTCTGTAGTCTGAGTTTTTGAAGGGCTCCACGACAGAGTCCCCAACTCCCCTTACCTTGAAATGCCCCATGCCAGGCTCCCCATCACCAACAGTGCTCACATGAGCAGAGCAGACACCATCCCTGCTGTTCAGGCCTGCCACAGTGCTGGGATTTATGCTATTCTCAGATGCTAAATCTCTTCACTTCCCCTATCAATCCAGCAGGACTGAATTACTGCAGAAACACTGAAGCCCCTCATACAAACAGAACATACTATAGAAACAGCAACATCAAACTTCCATCCTACTCTGAATGCCTAGAAAAGTAAATTCATTAAAACAGAAAATGGACAGAACATACTACCAACAAGCACTGAGGAGAAATTAATCAGTTCAGGTGCTATCAGTCTGAGGGAAGGTACCTGGTCCTAGCAACATCAGCTCACAGAAGTGCCCTGGATAATCACTGGATGGCAACCCAGGGAAAATTTTGGGTCCCAGTGTCATTCTGCAAGCTTTAAATAGCCCCAAGTGATAACATCCTCTTTTGCTACAGTATTCCTTAAGCAATCTCACAGCATTTTCCAATGGGATGAGCATGTGAAACTCCTGTATTTAACAGATAATGAGCCTGTGATGTGGAAAAAACTAAAGCTTGAATCAGTCGGGTTGTATTACAAGAAATTTTTTTTGCTCACTGGACTAGTGTAGCTTAAGCATTTCTGTAGCAGTTTGGAAGCATTTTTGACTCAAAACTATGCTGTTACTAAATTTCAACAAATCTTATACAACACCCAAATGCATAATGAAAATGTGCTGCTTGTGCCATTCTGGTCTGAAACATTATACTTCAAAGAGCAAGATCATGCTAAAAATGGCCAAAATTCTACCATATGACTCGATGTTCTTTCCTTTTGCTTTATGAAAAAATACCTTTTTTTAATCTACATAATGATTTTAATTTTCTATTAGGGCCAAAGGTTTCCTTCAAACTAATGAAAATGCTCGAGGTGTGAGAACACCATCATGCACTTCGTTCCATCTAAAGCTCTGTTTTAAATAACGATGATGTTTCACTGCTCATCTCTCAGCACAAACACCTCATTTCTGGTATCAGGCAGCCCTCAGGACTCCAGTGATACAGGCAGGTTTACCTGCCACCTAACTGCTACCTCAGAAGAGAGATGAGCTCCCTCTTCAGGGATGCATGTGCTGAGGGTGACACAGTGCAGATGGAGTGAAAACAGAAAATCTGCCTCTCCAACAGGTTTCTGAACAAAGCTCCTACAGTTGCCCAGGAGGGTTCAGAAAGCTCTAAAACTTCACTTGGTGCTTGGTAATCTAATTCAAGAGCTGCTGTGGGGCTGTAGCTCTAAAATCTTAGAATTTATTTAATGGAAAGTAGAGTAAAAGAAGAAACAGGAAGAAAAATAGAAATGTTTATGGAAGCTAAGAAGGTAGGAGTGGCACGGACTGAAATTAGCTGAAAACCTGAAAACCAGAAGAAACATTCAGAAATGTTTCAATACTGATGCTGTGTGCCTGCCAGCAGAGCCAGAGACCACACTGATGAGCACCCCACCTCACTGTAAAAGCCAGCAGAGAATTACTGGTTCCACCACACTGCCTGCCAGCCCTGTTAGCCACAGTAACAGACAATCCCTGCGAGAGTGTGATGCTGCTCTCCACAGAATGACCGCAGGGACGGCTGCAGATCAATACAGAGGCAGCCAGTGACTCACCCTGGCTCCAGTCACAGGAGCTGTGCCAGGAAAACCACCAGCTACACAGCAGGTGGATGGTCCAAGCCCCTCACCTGCCAGCACCTGATCCCTGCATCTCCTGCAGCCCAGTGGCTCCCAAGTCCCCAGGGAACCCTTCAGCAACCCAACCCTAAGCTGGGCGCTGGAAGCCAAAAGCAGCTGTCTTTTTGCTAATTTCTACTGCTTCTCAATGTTCTGAAAAACGTGGACTGGCTTTTTGCAGCCTGACTTCATTTGCAGCAGACCCATCCACTTGACCTTTTGCAAACAGTTTTGCTTTGGGGGATGAATGAAATGTATTTATTTGGCAGCTCAGGCAACATGGGTGGCAACTGCTAAGCAAAGAAACTATCTGTGCAGCCAGCAAGGGGAGGAGACAGCCAGATATGCTATTCTAGATAAATATCAATTAAGTGAGCATGTTCTATTAACCCCAAGACCTCTCTTTTCTTCCTTTATTTCAATCCAAAATGCTTAAGTATCTCAAGAAAGGAACATTTCAGGGGAATTTTATCTTTTTCATAACTGCAATCAGGTTTCAGCTGGAGAAGAGGCACAAGGAACAGAGTTACATTGCCTCTCTGTGGTTATTTTGCCAGTTCACAGCATGTAGCTGTCCACTGGATTTAACACATGCCCTTAACAGAGCAGGCTGCTGGAGGGCAGGCGAGACAGGAGCGCAGAAAGCACTCCATAGATGCTGCTGTGGGATGTGAGAGAAGCTCTGTGCCCTCCACCACTGTAGTGGCTGCATCTCGCCCTGGATCTTCATCCCCACAAACAGCCCCCACCATGAGAGGCAAACAGCAATTTCCTGACATCTATCAATGAAGTTGTACACTCCAAACAGGAACTATTGTGCTGAAAAGGTCCCAGGAAGAAAGACAGGGAACACAGGCAGGTGACAGCATAACTGCTTCTCTCCTATCACCACAGCTTCCCACCTTCTGGCCAGTGACATGCCAGAGGTCACAGCTGAGGGTTCCTCTTCAGGAACACAGCAGTGCCAGCCAAGCATCACCATCAGAGATCAAGTTTGCTCCTGTGCTCGGTAACACTGAAGGAGGAGGGGGCACTGATGCAAGTCAGGCTGGATTGCACAAAATTCCACCTCCCACACAAAACTTCAGGTACAACAGGTGCACATGCTGCCAGGAAGAGAGAGAAGCTGCTACTGCTATATCCCCCCTTACTATTGAGCACAAGAGCTCAACAGACATCCAAACATAAGATCTCAGCCTAGAGCTGCAGAACCCCAAGCAGCATCTCCTCAGTGGCTACCCTAGCACAGCAGAACAGTCACCTCCTCATGACAAACCCACTGCCACAGAGCAGATGCAGCAACACAGCTGCACAGACCCCTTCTGTGACGCTGCTGCTTCCAGCATTAACTTCATCTCTCGCTGCAGCCCACTCGACAGGGAAAGAGCAGAAAGCAGAAATGCCTGGAGGTGCTGCATGGAACCTCATCACACCAGCAACCAGCCAGCACCTCCTCCCAGAAGACTGGAAAGGCTCAGGACATCAGATCACCACACTGGTTTGAGGCTTTGTCCCTCTGTCACCTTTAGGGCATTCTGGAATGAACACAAGACAGAAGAGATGTTTGACAAGTGCCAGCTTGCATCCAGGTGCATTTTCTCAGCAGCCACATAAGCTCCATGGGGGTGTCAGAAAGCCCCATTTCAGTGCTTAGAACAAGCACAGTTATTTGTCTGAGCTGCAGCGTGGGGGCTGGAAAAACCAAAGTGAGTGGTCTGCCTGAACAGTGAATCCCACAGTTGTGTTCCACAGCTCTCAAGAAAGATGCCTTCTGCTTTACCATTTTAGAAATGTGTTTTAGCTGCTATTTTCAGAGGTACTGTTAAGAAACTGTAGCCCTACAGCCCTGTGACTGTGTTGCACAAACTCAGTCTCTGCATTGACTCCCTCAAAGCACAAAACCCCTGTTCCTACAAGCTGGAGGAGAGGCACCCATGAGTGTGTCCATGGTTCTCCTACAGTTTTTAACAGAGATGCAATGTAAAACCAGCCTCTACAAAGAGCGAGTAATTTCAGGATTCTGCTGTGTGTGAGAAGAGGGTAAAGATAAAACAATAGATGTAGCAGCTTACTCCATGCTCAGGATAATGCATTAACATGAAGAATCTTGTGCTGAGGAACAGAGATGAGCCACATATTAAACAGGAGAACAGAGCGAAAAGGTACTGCTCCCTGATAGACTGCAGCAAGCACAGCCCAGGCATGGAGCAGATGACTTCAGTACAGGTCACTTCTCAAGACATTTCCAAGATCAAGACACAACAATAATGAAGTCATGGCAGTGACACTATGACAGCACACAGAGCATACAGAAACGTATCTGTATTCAGTGATTAGTTCTTTATTTAAAGGTGAGTTCTTTGCAGCTGCCTTCTCTGACCCGTTATTGTCTATGCTCTTGGTCACCTTCTGCCAAGCCAAGGAGCTTGCAAATATGAAAGGGATGTTAATCTCTTACACGTCTTGCTTGATAAAATTCTTCCTTTGATTTTAATAATAATAAATCACAGCTTGGTTTCAACTGTACAGGAGTAGAAAAATCTCAGAAGTAATGTCCACATGACTGTTCATAGATCAAACGAGACAAATGTCAGAGGGATGAAACAAATGCCTACCCAGCCACTGTGGTTCATGGTATTCCTGTTTGGGAGGGGAAGGAAGAAAACAATAAGCCCAACTGCATTTGCACTTGCTCACCACCACAGTGAGATTCAAGATGTTGTTTGTCTCTCAAACAGCCTCATCAGCTCCCACGGCAGCTCTGCCTTCCTCACTGCCCAAGTTGAGCCAATGATTGTTTTGGTTAATAGGTAACTTATCTGTTAAAATATGAAGTATCTGGTCTACTGGAATTATTCTAAATGTGTGTGAAATTCAGCAAAGAAATCAAGAAAAGGAAGAAAGAAAGGAAACCTTGTCTCCATTTTGGTTTTTTTTTTGGAACTCAAGCTTTTGAGTTTGTACTTCAAAGGAACATTTCATTTAGAAGAATACCTGAAAGTTAAAGAAAAATACACATATCAGAATCTTCTAAATGAAACTGCACCTTCACTACCCCCACAAAAAGAAAACAACAACCCCAACAGTTGTATCAGTCAACGATAAATTGATTTATATGGATCTTTTATGGTAAAGGAAAATAATCACTCACTAACCACTTTTTCCCTGACTCTCCCGTTTGGCTGGTGACAGAGGAATCAATCATTTGTATTGATCTAATGGTGAGCCTCTGGTGGCTAACAATTTCCACTGTTCTCACAAGCACAGCTACCCCTGGGGCCACGGGGATACAAGATATCCATCCCTCTCAGAGCTTGGATGACTTCCATGGATTTTCTTGGCATCAACCATACTCAGTCCAGAACTAGTACGAAGCGGCTTACTGAGTGACATGCTCACCCATAAGCTGTGTTGGGAAGCAGGCTGGCAGCTGAGTTTTCCATGCCCTGGATAAAACCAGGAAAGGGCAGCTCTTCTCCAGATTTAAGAGACTGACAGCTCGGGGCTGCTGACTCCCCATGAACTGAGCACAGCCACACACCGTGACATCCACCACATCTGCAAGTCACGAACGTGTGTGATACCACCCCCAGGGATCAAATGGATAAAACGAAACCCATCTGCTGAGCTGTCACGATCAGGAGGGAGCCTCTTCCTCCCTCCTGATTATTTTGGCATTCATTAGCATGGGTGGTGCAGGAGAAGCTTACAGCACTGCCCCAACCAAGGAGGATGTGTGCCCTCAGGGCTGTGCCCTTCCCCTTGGTGTTATCCAGGCTCATATCTGGCTGGAGACTTGGCATCCATGCCCTTGTCTCAGCTAGTACTTCTACTCTTGCTGTCCAGGTGATGCCACATTTCCAGACATTTCCATTCCACTCAGCCACCTCTTAGATACAGGACACAGCACCAAATCCTGCAGAGGAGCAGACAGAAGAATGTGATGGACCCCCCTTGGCTGGGCACACACACACACACACGCATGCACACGCTTACAGAGGAGAGCTGGGATCCAGATGGAATTCTCCTGCAGGGAGCAGATATGCCCTGGGTAATGCAGCCGGCATTCGGACAGTAGCAACGAGGTGGACAAATTCCACAGGTTGAGCAGGTATTACAGCTGTTCTGAGATGCACCACTCCACAAAAGCAGGCAAGGACTATGAGTTAAAAAAGGTGGTTTTTACCCTGAGCTTCAACCATCATTTTTACCCTGCATGAAATCAGAAAGGACTTCAGGATTTAAGTTGGGGAATTTAACAGCTTGCAGATGACAGACTAAAATGTTTTAAATGAATCTCTGAATGAACAAAGTCCTTCTATGCCCTTCAACTAAAGTTGCTCTTATATTTTACTTATACTGCTGCAAAAATATCTACATCCATATATATTAAGGTCCAAATTTCTATTTATTATTCAAAATGAGAAATGCCACAAAAGGAAAACATTGTTTAAGTTACCACTTTTTTTCTACGTGCAAGCCATTCCTTCACTTTGGAAGAAGCCGTTATATATCATTAGGGAAAAGCATCCTTTCCCTGGAAAAGCACAAAATATGTACCAGACAGGGGAAAAAAAAGGAATTAAAAAAAACTTTTTTTTTTTTCTGGGGTGAAAAATTAAGAATGTTTAAGAATGTTTTAAGAATGAGCTCTGCGTTCTTAACTGGAAACTCATCTATAAAAGCAGCATCTGAGGGGACTGGGACAATGCTACACAGCGACTGGCATTGCCTGACCCAAAACTGCCTCAATTCAAACATAATTTCCTCAAGTCCTAATACCCTTTCAGTGGGTTTCACTGGGATAAAACCTGTAGCAATCCCCCCAGATATTGTGCCTGATGCTCCAGCCTGTTTCCCTTTGTGCAAGGCTGCCAGTTTGCTCGGCTCTCTGTTCAGTGGCCATGGCATGATGGAAGGACACCTCTACCCCAGCTCTCTGGAGTACGCTCTGCCTGAGAAGATGGCTGGTGAAGCAACAGCGACAGCTTTCACAAACAAGCTGGACCTACCAGCCCAGGCTTTTCAGACTGCTATAAAACAGCTGAAGAAGGGATATGCTTGGATGCTTTAATACAGACCCAAAGAGATGAAAGTACTTGGTTCAACTATTTGTTGGTGGGGAAGTCATGTGGAGAGAGCTGATTGTCGAGTCTCCAGCATTCAACTCTCGGATCCATCAGTCCCTGAAGAAGAATCCACCTCTTGAACCTGTACTGACAAGGCATGGTACACAGTAATTTCATTTGAATCCTCTACCAAGTCCCTATGGTTCAGAGAAAAATATATCATTTATAGATGTGCAATTGCAGCAAATCACCTGTGTTAACTCACAATAATGGGATTAAGCCCATGTGTCCAAATGTTTAGTCCACATCACTCAGTGTCCTTATTTGGCCTATCTTAAACTAGTAAGTCATCTTGGAGCAAAACACATCCAAGAGCTCGAAAGAACACAGTGTGCATGTGAGACAGCTGCCTTTGCCCATTGAAAAGACAGACAGAATTATTTCCCATTTTACAACACAGTCCCTATTGCAACCAACAAATGAGATGTTTTTGCAAAACAGAAAAATTAGTCTGTTTTTCCCAGGAGCTAATAAATTTGATTATACAAGATATGCATGGATCTGGTTCCCCATAGCTTGCCAAAACCTTCGGCGACTCATGCCCAGTACACGAGACTCAACTGCTCCAGGGTGCAAATTCTCCCTTCCCATACGAGAGCAGGAGTATGTCACTCTGGCTTCACACAGGCTGCAAAGTGGAACACAAGGTGCCAACCAGTGCCAAGTACCTCTGCTCACCCATGTCTTTACTGAATATTTTAGTTACAGCACTGCTTGAGTCACATATTAAAACATATAATAAACAGCTTACTTAATCGATGTAAGCTCACACGGTTACTTTACAGAAGCAAAGAGCAAAGGGAACATGAACACCACAGTTGTATTTGTGTAATGTGCAAGCTACAGCTCCACCACTGCTGCATCCTGAGCTCAGTGGCAGCAGGGACCAAAGCGTGGCGTGCTGGTCCCAGCATTGGGAATTAGGTCTCTGTGTCAGCTAACTGCTCCATAGCTGGAGCTGGTCTCGCCTTCTGCAGAATGGGAAGAATCCTCTCCATTCAGTAGAGCTTGTTCAGTACTATAGGAGAAAACCACTCTGTAAATTCGAAGTATTTTGACAGTTACTCCCCATAGTCATAAGACAAGGTCATGTTTAAAAAGGTAAGGAGAGATCCCCTAGCACTGTATCATCTCCAAATACAACTGTACCTCTTTTGAACAGTGTGTTTCTCTCATTCCCTTTGCTGACTTGCAAACTACTGAACCAGCATATCATTAAGTACACATAATCACTGGGGTTGTGGGTCACTGCACAATGTATGCACATTTCTTTAAACCACTTTCAATTCATTTGCATGTCATTTTCTGTGCAGAAACTGTATTCTGAAATGAGCAAGTTATCTGGGCACAAAACACTCCCTTGAATAAACAATCCAAGCAGCAGAATCCCTGTAGCATGCCACCTCCTGAGCAGCATACCCAAGACCAGGAATATGATATATCAGTGAAATAAATCCCTAGCTAGAAGATGGATGTAGGGAACTAGACACAAACACAGCCCATAGCCTAGGAAAGGAGGTTTAGATTTTTTTTCTCAGCAACTTAATTCCTCTAGTTCTTGGATTTTATAAAATGAATACAGTACTGGTTACAAGGGATTGACTGACAGCTCTGAAGATTGAGAGCTCTATTTTTACAACACTGAGTAGCACTGATCCTCCTTCTAAGTCAATAAAAAGATTCCCTAAAATCACTCTTGCCTGTAAGCTATAGAAAATGTTCCTCAGCATGAAAGTCCATGCAAGTTGAGGGAATTCTTAAAACTCAGTGATTCTTCACAGGCATTTACTGAGTCCAAGGAAAGAGAATTGGACTTGTGTAGCTGGGAGCACTGGAGTAGGACCAACAGAAAGTCTTCCCAACCACATCCTGCTGAAAGTCACTCACTCAAAATTCCCATCCCTTTTAATCCTTACGAGACTGCATTTAATAGCAGATTAAGATGAAGAGGAAAGAGGAATAGGAAAAACTACATCAGTAAGACTCCCAGTTCCCATTCTTGATCCTGCGAAGAGTGATTCCTGAGACAAAATGCCAACATTTTTTGGGAAAGAGCCGTGTTCTGGCCTTGGCTCACAGATTAACTAATGTATAGGATAGTCCAGCAAGCCACCACTTATCATAACTTAAGTAGGAAAAAAAGGACAGACAACCCTATCCCTCTGAATATTTCAAGTCATGCTACATTTTAAGTATTTTCCAGACTCTTTTGATACCCGCTTTTAAGCAGACCATTAAAGAAACTGGTTTCCACAGTCTAACCTATTCATTGAGTCTTCAAACATTCTCACAACTAAATATGGTCCCTGCCACACAGCCTGTGAACCTGGGAGTGCTGACAGCAATCCAGAGTGATTAGTCCTTTGTTGACAACGGTGTTGAAAGAAGTAGCCTTCTATGGTGAGAGGCTTTGTCCCATTTCTTTTCCTTGTTTAGATAAGTCCAGGTCACATACATCAGTCTACAGATGAGAAGCGCAGCCTTAGCTGCTTCTGACACCTTGGTGGAGAGTCACTACCAACAGACCTCAGCTGTGGAGAAAGGGCTTCATGGAGAGACTGGTCGACAAACGCAATACAAATGTGTATGGGAATCATGGAAGGGTTACAGAGACTGATGGTACATACTGAATGGCTAAGTGAATGAGTATCCCTCTTTTTTAACCATTATACTGAAGAACATCTTAGGACAACTACTTCTTTACAGCAGCTTCTCAAACCAATCTCCATTTTCTTACCTTTATGGTGACTTATAGCAGTGAAAAAAAAATAAAGACATAAATCATAATGCCACTCAGAAATTATGGAGGGCCTATTCTTGCCAGGTGCTGAGTTCTCACGCCTACCAAGGACAGCTTACAGCACAAAGCAGTGCTCAGAACTGAAACTGTGGGTGGTGGGACTTCATCGTGGGAATGTGAGCACTAGGGTGTACACTAAAGTGAAGTTCTTCTCAAGGAATCAAGACTGAGCATAAGCATAAAAGAGTAAAGAAAAGAAAGAAGACAAAAAAGGACTACCCTAAAGAGCATTTCTAGGTCCTCACAAACTCACTATCAGGTGCAACCGTTGCGCAGCTGCCATCAAGAAAGCTTTCTAAGCTAATGAAATACCCTGTACAACTCTGTTCTTGAAGTAGCACTTGATGGACTTAGCTATCAAATGGCCACAATTTTAACTGATCCTCAGTGTATAGATTTCCTTGTCTCCATGCAGAAAATGAGAGACCATTTTAAAAACTTATCTTCGAGGAAGTGGAAAAACACAACTGTGGGTGAAGCTTGGACAAATGAAACCTCTGGGCCACTCTTGGGAGAGGCCCCTCCGTGCTCACGCTTCGGACAGTGTTGAAGGGATGCTGGCAGCAGGTCACTGCCTACCCATCCCATCAGACCAGGGGAGGAGATCCGCCACGACCCGGGCCAAAGTTGAGCGCGGAGCAAGCCTCGCCCCCAGCCGGTACCCGGCGGGACCGGGGCTGCCCCTCTCCGCCAAGCGGGTTCCCACGGCCCCGGCCCACCGTACTCACCCGGTCTCCTCCTCACCGGCCTTTTCCTGCCGCTGCAGAAGCGCACTTTGCTGAAGACCCCCAGGACATGCCTCTCGCATAGGGAGCGCCCGTCCTTGCTGGGGCTGGAGCGGCGTTTGGAGGCGGACACCCGGTCGCTGTTGGACTCCCTCGCTTGCCGCTTCTGCCGGATCAGCGAGCTGGCGATAGCCGCTGCCATCGCCGCTCATGGGCCCCCCGC
>WEIU01024080.1:255722-268045 GCA_013389925.1 Aegithalos caudatus
ATTATGGCAGTTTTTCTCGCATGCCTCTTCTCTCAGGGCTTCCTTCTCACTTCAGTCCCAGTCTGCAAAGCTGCACAGTGCACCCTACGAAAAGCAGAATGCAAGAGTAGCATTCAATAAATGGAATCCATAAAATAACCAAGACAGACTGTTTTGATGACATTGGAGAGATATGCCAGTGCTCCTCCTGCAGTTTGTGGAGAAAGACCCCATCTGGCACAGAGGAACAGGCAGAGGTTCAGACTCAGTGGCTGTTGGAGGATCAGACTCATTGTGTTCACTAAACATCCCCACCCCAAACATACAGGAGCCTCTGCATGACCAATATCAATAATTCAAGACACTGCCATTTTTGAGGTTTAATTCTCTTGATAAATAAACTCTTCTGTCCATAGTGCTGAGGTTTAAAATGAAGGCCTGGCTGAATTTCAGGGCTTTGGTGACTTGAGCAGAGAAGAGATCTAGAATTGCATTCCCTTACCTTCCTAAACAGAATAATCTATCTAGGTCAGAACGGAGGTTATTGGCATCTTTCCTTAGTGAAGTGCAATAATTCCCGCAGGGTTGCTAACAGAATATCCTGTTTATTTTTCATAGAGCCTTCAAAAGCCATGGGCTGTGTTCTGTAGATTCAGTCATTAGGCATATCTCTGCTTTACTAATTCTGTACACACAGAGCTAACTACAGATATAAACATATGCAGGTTTTTTGCTGTTTATCTGCAGAGCTACAGAAAATGCATACATGAAAATTAAGGAAGAGATTTACATTTAATACCACTTTAAAATGTGTGTGCACGTTGCTGTAGTTGAATGGGAAAAAGAAAGACGCCCATCTCTGGCCAATAATTATGAATGGCCTAATTCACCATTTTACAGCAGCATAGCAACAAATCTCTTCCAATAGGAAGGCACTGTTGAGTTTGAAAGTCTGCATGCAGACACCTCTTAAGAATTGTACCAAATTTCCACGCTGTGTAAATTACATCTAAAATGTGCATTGCCAGGGCTGCTTATTAAGCAGAATTAAGCTCATATCCATGTTTTATTAACTTTATTCTTTACAAGGTAGCCCCTTGTTGAATGTCTAGCATAATTAAAATTCATGCAGCTTTGGCACTCCCCAGTCTCTCTGCGTGGGCGGACTTTTTGGAAAAAAAACATGCCTGGGTAACCTGATAAAGAAAAGACAAGACCTTACTGCATTTTGCTCGGTTTCTGTGCAGGGTAATTCTGTTTACAATGCATGAGTTTGTATCTATGTTTGGATGCCTAAGAAGAATTCACATGGCCACTTAAAATATGCTATTCAGGGAGAGAGATCTGGCCCTAAAACAGCAGCAGAGTACAAGAACTGGCCAGCTTTTCTGGGCTGTTCTCACACAGCTGAGCTTAGAGCTGACTTGGCCTTTTAATAAACACAGAAGAGCCTGCATCACCTGATTGCTATATTGAAATAATTCATTTAATGGGCCCTTCACTCCCCTTTTTGCCTTCAAAGATTCAATTAAACAAAATTTGCAACTCATCACAAGAAGTATTTATTAGTTTAGCTGGTGTCTTTCAAACCAGCTCCAGCCTGGGGAGAAGTTGAGCCTGTCTAGGTGTTAAAGCGAGGGGCAGGTACGCAACTGGCAGACTGCAGAATGAAACCACTATTGCAAAAAGCAGGCCACGAGCAGCACCAACGCAACAAAACCAACTGCAGCCTAGAAAAAGAAATAATTCTACTAGGATCTTATACATTCACATATTTTTTCTTTCCTTTTGAAGAGATTTTCTACTTAGCAGGAGCTTTTATTTCTCCTTGTTGACTTGTCACCTACATGAAGTGGAGGCAGGGCAACACAAGAAAGCTTCACCTCACTGAAGGGAACTGGGGCTGTCTAGAAACTTGAAGGATTTTTCTTCAAGAAGCTTCCTGTATGGATGAATAGACTTATGTCTCCAGAGTTCAGGAAGCACCTGCTGGGACAGTTTCCCTGAAATGAAGCCTGAAAAGGAGCAGTAGCAGGGAGCATCTCAAACTGTTCCCACATATAAAGAGAGACCTCCCTACAGACAGTGCAGTGCCTGTCCCACATGCCAGAGCCAGACCTGGGACCTGTTCAAGGTGGGCTCACCACAAATGTTATTATCACCTTGGTTCAACAGTCCTGTTCATCAACCATTCTATCATTGCCTTCCCCAGTGGGATCAGGATAGGAAAAGCTGCTGTCCTTGCAGTGATACACTTCAGTTGTGGCTTCTTAAGTGGCAGGAGTCCAAGAGAAAGGGCCTGCAAACACCTGCCAAGTGACAGCTCCCACACAGCACTTCAGTCATAAGGGCAGTGCAGGGAGGAGGCCTTGCTGAAGGATCTCCCATCAAGGAATAATGAAAGGATGGAGACACTGCTTGCAGATCACCTTGTGCAAGGCAGAGCCAAGAGCCCACCCTTGCTGAGCCATTGGCACACAGACAAACAGCTGTTCCAGGCTTAGAAACACCCACCTACACATCTGCAAAGAAAACTCAAATATCAAAATCTTCTTGCCTGTACTAGAGCTGCTGAATTTAAAAGACAGGACAGACAGCTGCCTTTCTTCCTTCTTCCATCTCCTCTTCCTCACTGGGCTTCTCCAAACACCCAGCAACTCCCTCCATCCACTTCCTTAGGGATTTTTCATGGCTACCTGTCAAATAGCCTTAAGCCACAGGAACTGCAAGAATCCAGAAGAGGAAAGAAAGCATGGGCTTGAGATTTCACTCCAGGTCTTATACTTGCATTCACAGTGTCTGGAAAAAAGACCGTATCCCTTGTGTTTTTAATGCAGAGCAAAGCTTGAAGTGAAATAGGTGGAATAACCACCACTGAACAACCCCACTTGTGAGCCTGAGGCTGAATACACACACATCATGCACTTCTCTGTCTAAAGCAAGACTCAGTCCCCAGACCTCAGTATAGAGGCACTTTTAGGAACAAGACAATTCCTACTCTTCTTCCTAGGAGATGTCAGCCATGCCCACTGCTCTCTTTAAATCCTATTTGATGACAACCTGTAGCCTATTTTGGCCTACAGCTTCAGTCCTGCCAGAGATGCCCAGGTTCCATGGACACTGAACATGGTTGTGACTGGATCTACATGTCACCTGCATGGAAGTGGTGTGGTCTGGGTAAAGAGGGGAGTGTAACCCCACAGTGCAGCTTCAGGCCCACTGCCCCCAAGCCCCTGGGCTCAGGAGATATGAGAGGCTGCCCATACTTTTCCCTCGCCCTGAGAAGAAGGAAAACTCCTCATGTTGTAACCACGCAGCCAGACACCAATTTCAACCAAAACCATTTTCAAGTGTGTCAGGAAAAGCCTTTCAATTTAAAGTTTCCATCAAGCTGACTTTGCTGAAAGTCAAAGAGATCCTTCCTGATTAGATCTTAGCTGAGGCAAACCAACCCGATTATGTGACTGAGAATGATAAAAAGGAGGGGGGGAGAGCGAAACCCCTATCATGCTCCTCCAGCAGGGCTGTGGGACCATCTGCAGGTCAAGGCTTGGAGATTGAAGACATCCTTAATGCATCCTTAATGCACCTTTGTGGCACTGGCATAGGTCAAGAGGGGGAGGAAGGGCCAGAAGCTGTCAAGAGAAATACCAAACTTCCTCCAGACCTGTAAATCTGTCTATCTGCACATAAGGGATTCCAACAGACCTAAAGAGGTCATGGAAAGTTCCCTGACCCCAAACTTTGTTTGTCCCTTCATCCAGCCTCCAAATCCACAAGCCCAGGATCTGCAGCCTGAGCTAGGTCATATCTCAAATCCTGCTGGGTCAGCAGAGCAATGCTTCACGGGGGCAGCCCATTGCTCTGCCACACAGCAAAGGGTCCTTCCAGTTTGGAGAGCTTGGAAGAAAAGCAGAAACTCTAACAAGACCTGGTACTCCCACTGCCTTCAAATTCTGCAGTCCAGGAGTGCTGGGACATTAATCCTGCCCTAAGGATGCCTCTGAAGTTACATGCACTCAGATTTCATCTTACTTAAAAAAACTTGCTTATTTCTCCTTGTGTACTGCAAGGACATATTCAACACTAAATGTAAACGTGAGATTACAGCTGTCATGCAGCCAGGACAAGGTTTGAAGACTCCCTCATCCCCCACTGACCTAAAGTGCTGGGTAAAAAGGATGTGGATGAATGCATTGCTTCCCCCACAAACCTCGGGCTTCCAAGCACACCTCTTGCTATTTGCATTGTAATTTATTTCCCTCTCCAGCAATAAATCAACTCCTCTATCTCTCCAGCAAAATGAAATCCCGTGTCCTCTTTCCCTGGACTCTCAGAACTGCTGCAATCCAGACACCAATAAAGATATCAGTGGTCTAGAAGGAAATCTAAGTTTGCCAAGGATACAAAGACTAATGCAGTAGTAATTAATGATCGCAGCAAGTCTGGTGAAAATAAACTGAACTGACACGGAAACCGAGTTCATAGAAGCAAGTTTCCATTTAACAAAGCCAGATCAAATCTCTGGGGATAAATCGTGCAGTCTGTATTACTTCAAGACTGAGCAATTTTTTTTCCTCAGAAAGCAGTGACTCTGGGAATTGGGAACCATATGAGAGATACAGCTAAGAGGAGCTTTCTGCACAGAACTGCAGCTGGGAGAGCCCAAGCCCATGTGTGCATGGATGGAGCAATAGGGAGAAAAATGAGCAATGTTAATTTGTACCAAATTTGTACAAATACATTTGTACCCAGTGCAGCAAACACCAGTATCATGAGTCACGAAGTCTGGTTACCATACTTCAGAAGTGGCAGAACAAAGATGTTCTGAGGACTACAAAGAATACAGATACAGTGAAAGACATGAGCAGCTTGGTCTCTTGGTTGCAGTAATAGCACATCTACAGGGATTCACATGGGGCTGCTCTTGAAAGTGCTCTTAGTACTTGCCCGTATTTAGCCTGTTAATACTGTGGCCAGTAGTAGTTTGGTGTTGCTGAAAATCTGGCTACAAAAAATAAAGGGTTGAGAGCCTTGGTATCCAAGAAAATGACAGAGAAAACTTAGCCCTGACTGATAAATCTCTCACCTCTCAGTAAGAACATTTTTGTAAGGGGGGACTGTCTCAATCCAGCAAAGTCAGAGTGAGACCTGGAGGCTGTAAGTCAAGGCTCATGTTTATTGTTAATATCAAAGGTAATTCATCAAGAGAACAACATGGCAAGAGTTGTGATGGATTTGCTATCACTTCACCCTAAGAGCCAACCTCTTTCAAAAATAGATGAGTTGATACCACGGTGCACAAGGTACAAGGGACCCTGGAGAAATCACCCGTGTACTGAGCCAGCAGAACCTTCATCACCACTGACAGGGCTGGTCCGATGGTCCGATCTCTGATCAGGTACCTGCAGCACTGTAAATCCCACAGCTCCCTTAGGAATGAGGCTCTCCACCACCCTAGCTGAGAAAGGCTACTTCTAACACCTCGTCCAAATCCCACTTAGCTACAAGTTTCTTGCCCTATTGATTATGCCTGCCACACAGGGCTTAAGGGGCTTGCTTGGTGCAGTCCTGACTTGAGTCCTGTGGAGACCAGACTCATTATAATCACAACTGGTCCCTTCTGCCTGGCGTCTCACACTCACCTGGTGTTAGTATTAGTGCTAAGATGAAGAGAAATCCACTCTGCAGAAAATCTTGCATTCAAAGCTATCTTTCTCCCCCACGTGAAATGAAAATGAGACCTTTGGAAGCTCACTATGAAATGCCAGAAGAGAAGGAAGCATACTGATGTGGCAGAACTCTTGGTCTCACCACTGTCCAGCCCAGGTCTTTGCCTTTGCAGTAAGCAGAGCAGTGGCATGAAACTTGGCACTGAAATCCCTGTGCAACACACTCTTCTGAAATGACTATTTCCTTTCTCCCTTGCACGGTTTTGATGAAGTGGCTTTATTCAAGGGAAAAAAAGCACCTCTACTGATTTTTTGGCTACTCCTTCTGGATGCATCCATCACAGCCTCCCAGCCTTGTACCACTCACACATGTCTCTCTGACATGAATTACAGTTCCTGCCTTTTCTGCTCTCAGACTGCTGAACTCCAAAGTGCCTAAGGCAGAAGATGCAATAACTATTCTAACCACTTTCTATGGCTCTTCTAGGACTTTGCAAGACAGCTTTGGATATGGGCAACCCCGTTTCCTTGCATCCTTTATTCATGACCCCTCTACAGCTTCTATCTTGGACAAGGAATTCTTGTACAGTGTGATTTCTTTTTTCTTCTCTGGCCATGCTTGCCTGCCCTCTCCCTTCACATGCACATTCCTTTTCTCACTTCAGGGACAGAGTTAATGTCCCTTTGGTCTCCATCACAAACAGGAAAAACATTCCACTAAAGGGCTGCTGGAGCCTGCTACAAACAGGTAACTTATTGGACCTGGTGTCTGGAGACTACCCCAATAAAACAGTGGAATTCAGCAGAGAGAGCAATGCCTTCTGTGAGTCATGGAGAAGCAGGCAACAGACCCTGCTTTTACCAATAAAGTCATTGAGCTAAAGGATTCCCTGTTGAATGCAGTCCTACAGGATGAAAGGACAGGATCCCCTGAGCTTCCCTTTCTACTCCTACAAAGGAGGCTGCAAAGTTGGAAATGCTGCCCTCCCACCACCCCATGGGCAGCCTCAGCTACCCCCTGTAGCACCCAGCATGATGTCCATGGCTTATCCTTGCCACCTGCCCCCAGAGCTTTTACAGGAGCGCACTGGCACTCCTGCCCCAGTGCAGGGGCAGCCTCCAGTAACAAGAGGAGCAGCAAGGCAGCCAGCAGCAGCCCAACAAGAGATGCTGTAGAACTGCCAAGCCTTGTCAGATGCAGGGAAACTCACAATACAAACTTTCATCTTTCATTATGATGGAATGCTCCTGCTCTAGCCTGTTGGAAATACCATCTCCTGAGATGCTATGGGCTCACTGAAGCTCATGCAAGATAGTATAAACCAGGGGGCAGGGTATTAGCATTTTCTTTTGGCAGAAGCTTATGCATAACCCTAGCTGTGCTTGGCAATTGGAAAATGCACAAGTGTGGGGGTGAGGAGCCTGAATTAAAAGCCACTTAAGTGGGTACTTGAGTAATTATTAGGAGGCTTCTGAAGAGACATTTTTGTCAGTAATTAAGGAGAACATGGCTTTGTGCTGGGTACAGGTGGCAATATGGCAACAGAGATCCTCAGCACTCCATGGAGAGATGACCAGCTATCCATTAGCTGCAGAAGCATGTTGGGATTTTCTGCCCAAAAAGCATCCTTCAGTCTTGAAAGAGGGCCAGAGCAGCAAAGGGGCTGAAATCCTAATATTCTCACAGTCTCGTATTTTCTGCACCAGGGAAAAGGAGGTACAAAATTATTTTTACGGAACCACCTAGTTCCTGAGGTAGCTCTTCTTTAACAGAATTAGGTCCCACTGGTGTTTCTGTCTTCCAGAGGCCCTGTTTCAGTTCCAAAGGCTCTGTATTCCTGGGCAACCTTCCCATACAAAGGAAGTGAAGCAAAACATGCTGGGCAGTTCCAGCCTGGAGGAGGGTTGGCTTATGCCTGTCAGTGGCTTGGACAGGGGAGTTGTGATCTGGTTGCAAGGATGCTCTCTCTCCCCTAACTTATTTTCATAAACCTGATGCAAGCTTTGTTGCTCATTTCCCTTTGTTTTGGGAACCCTTTGTTTGCTAAAGAATGCCAATAATACATAGTCCCTTCTCAGTGTTAAGAGGCAAATCTATTATTTCTTCAGTTCATTAGAGTAGATACTTCTAGAAACTCAGATACTAAACTAGATACTTCTAGTGCCTCTAATAGCCACTTCAGTCCACCTCAAATGCTGTAAATGTGGGGTGCAAGAAGGTGCCCTCAGATGAAAAAGCTGATTTGACAGGGAAGCGACTCAGAACTTCTTTTAAGTCTGCACCGACAAAGTCAGGCACTTAGGAAATTAAGGGTGTAGACCTGTAGCTACCAGGACAGTGTCTGTCTCCTCATTAAAGATGCAGGTAAAGAAGCTTGAAGACAGTAGCAGTAAAAGGAGCATATGCAACACAAGCATGTCCTTGTGAAAGAGCATAATTCATAGACACTTCATTACCTTCAACAACTTTGAGGTCCTTGCTTATTCATCAGCAACTCTTAGCTGTAATGAGCCAAAAAAAAAAAGTGGGCTGGGAATATCAAAATCTACATAAATGAAACAAATTTACAAATCTCACTGAGGCTGCAGGGATCTCCCCATAAGCACCAGTATCCACCCCTTCCACTACCAATGCTCTGTGTGGGGTGTGCAAGAGATCCCTGTGCAGCAGGCACCAGCTCTCACCCCAGTTAAACATGCCAGACTGACTCCTGCAAAGTTCCCCTTGAAAAATACCAGTTGACATAAAGAAGTAGACACTAGGCATTTGTTCTAGAAAAGGCAACATGCTACTCCCAGCCTTATTATTTGCACCTGGATAGCTCTGGTATTTATTGCAATTCTTTCACTTTTTTTCCTTGACTCCTGGCACAATATAGGGTCTGAAAAGTCTTCATTTTTCAAAATTTATTTAATCATTTGACATGGACTTTGTCAGGTTAAATTTGACCCAGCTTTGCAATTTTATGGAAAAAACAAAAATTGAAAAAAATAGAGAATTCATAAACCCTCAGTCAAACAGGAAATATGCCCACAATATTGTGCAGCTTCAATGAAAGCTTTTCTTCTTAAAACAAAGGATGCTCCCTTGAGCTGTTTGAAATCCTGGCACTAGAGCAATTAAGAAAGTGAAACTGGCTACAAACTAAACCAGAATGGACATGTTTCATAGATCTTCATTGCCCAGGCAGAAAGAAATGTAAACAGGGCATAAATAACAGCAGTCAGAGGACAGATAAGCTGAAGGACAATGCTGGCACAAGAGGAAATGAGTAGAAACTGGCCAAGAATAAATTTAGATTAGAAATTAGACATGGTTTCTAGCGATCAGAGGAGTAAGACACTTCTAACAGGACCAATGGGCACATTGCTGCTCTCATTCTACTCTTTCTGTTCCAAGGAGGCTTTTTGTACACATTTGTGAAAAAATTATGTGACACAGCCTGCCAATAACATGAGCCAAGAGACCTTTTCTCTCATCTGTAGCACCAATACTTTTGGTCATCCAAAAAATCTCATTTTAATACCCTAAGAATGGGGAGACATTTGATGTGCATTCAGTACGGTGTTTTATTTAACCTTAGCTAATTGATCCATCTTAAAATATATCTAAACTAATAGCCTTGCACATTTAATTGACAAATTGAAGTAAGCAACAACAATTATTGAGTGTTTTTATTTAGCGGTGTCATTAAATAAAGTGAAAGCAAATAGGATCCCATAAAATACAAATGGTCTTATCTAAGAGTTGTTAGGGATGCAGTGACAGGAGTACATTCAGTTAAGTGTTTATATTGTTACCATCATTCAAGGTTCAGCTCCAAAGCTTATCTAATTTGAAAGCCACTCCTGCAGATCTTTGCTATTGATTGGTGCAGCCTGCAGACACCACTCTCCCCAAACTCATTCCAGAAGAGGGAAGATGTCACCTCACACATGTGGGGTCCCCTGGCCAGCTGGCACCCACATCTGTCTGCACAGGTCTTTTCTGCTTGCTGGATAATTTGAGGATACCCAGCATCATCTGGGAGAGGAGGATTCTGTTGCCAGGGTGAGTTAGGAACAGATGTATCCTCAGCTCTTCACCCCACATCTCCCCTGACCAGGTTTGCTGGTGTCTCAACTTAGCTACTACTCAGCCTAAGTGAAACATATGTTTATGCCTGTAATTTCTGCACTGAACTGCTATAGTGCCAGTTAATGTTGTTCAGAAATGAATTGCTGCTGCATAATGTACAGAACAACAAATTCACATTAGCCACATATCACAAATCAGATAATTACCAGCCAAAATATTCATACGCATGTTCAACCTCTTATTCGATGTAATAGGACACTATCAAAAAAGAGCTCACATTACAATGACAGTTTTGGCTTCCAGCACTTTGACTTTTATTGTAATAAATTCTAATTTTCTGATTTTTATCTGCTCCTCCCCCCCCACTCCTAGTGGCATAGGAATTATGATTATGCCAGCTCTAAAACTAGACTGCCTGCTTTTAAAGCAGTCTTTCTGTCTGATTCACAAGCACAGCACTGAAGCGTTTGAGACACAAACCCTGCAGATCACCCTCAATGCCAAGAGAAAGCACCAGCCTAACCAACTTCACTCCAGCTGCCACCAGACCACAGAGTGACCACAGGTGCGTGCCCTCCTCTCCACACTGCCAGTTCCTGCGGCCACAAAAACAGGGTATTGATAGTGCTTTTCTGAGCCTTCCCCATGGGAAAGCTTGCAAAGACACTTCCCCGAGGGGGCAGATGGATTTCAGGGTGGGATTTTCCACGCAATGCAGGCAAGAGGCGCTGACGGAGCGGCCCCGGCTTCCCCCATGCTCGCACAGATGGAGCCGTCAGGAAGGGCTCCCCTTTCGGAAGACACGGACACTCCAGCTGACACCTCTGACAGCTTCCCCTCTGCTCGCAGCTCAGCTTGTCCGCACCTCGAGCAGAGACCCCATCAGATGTGGCTCCCCCGGTGAGGCCATACGGACGGAGCTCGGCACGGATGCTGCAGAGCAGCCCTGCTCCCCCAGCCGCTCTCGCCCCCCTCACCAGCTCTCCCTGAGTGTTTACAGGATTCCTGTGTTCGCACCGCAATAAATGACGAGGTTGCCACCTTGCTTCACCGGGACTTTATTTTTCAGACCCACAGTCCTTTTTCCCCCAGAACCATGATCTCGGCAGCTCAGAGGCAGGGGAGATGGATGTGCCACCAGGCAAGCAGTGGGGACCCTCTAATCCCACCCGAGCCCACACTTTCTCAGGGCTGCACCAACAAAACCATTTTCACTGCTGAGACTCACAGGAGTCAGGGAAGCCCTGTCTTTCCAGTGTGTGAAACAGGGATTAGTCCTGCAGCCTCCATCCCACTCTGGGGAAATACCAGGGCTCCACAAAGATGTTTCCCACTCAGAACCTTTTCCATCCTGCATAAATAAGTGAAGAATCCAACTACAGCAGCATGACTACAGTGACTGTGCCTCACAGGGTTATAGGATTACAGCTCTCAGCACATACCATTTACAGAAAATTTCCAGGCTTTTTTATGCATGTGAGGAGAGTGAAAAATAGTAAAATACAGTATTGCACAAAGTTGTCTTCTTTTCCTACAATGATTTTTTTTTTTTTTAATGGAAAACAATATTGGGGTCACAGAACTATTTTATTTTACTCTAAATTAATCTTTTTTCTTTCCAACATTATTTAACCCTTGAATGGTTAGTCTTCAGGAAACCTCAAAAGGCTGCAAACTTTCCCCCGTCTTTGGGGGCTGAGGGGAATTACAAAATACCATGGAATACATCTCTCAGGGAAAAATTGAAAATGCAATTAGATAAAGACTTGGAAGAAACTAAACCTCCCCAGGCTATTAATTTATTTTTGGGGGGAGGGGGCAAGGTTCTATAATTGGGAAAATACCTCATTTTGCCTTTAAATCCAACATTGGTTTTTGTTTAAGGGCATCCTGATCACTGCTGCACCTAAGCCAAGGCTTTCCCAGTTTTGTTTCGAAGGGTCTGTGGATTAGAGCAAGGTTTTTTGGGGTTTTTTTGCATGTAGAATAGTTTGGACAAGGTATTTACAACTGAGATTGGAAGGGACTCAATTAATCCCTGTTAAATGAAGGTGAACAGTTACAGGGCACAAAGATCCCCAGACTGACAAACAACAGAGGTGGGTGGCAGCCGAATATGGGAGCTGGAAAGGGAGAGCACTGCCATGCAGGGTGACCAGACCACACCAGAACCGCTGCTGAAACTGAGCAACAATACAAGAATCACCAATGAAATGAGGTAAAAAAACAAGTTTGAGTTGATTTTCACCAAGTTACAATGCTGTCACCTGGGGGATGACCATCTACGTTGAGACACAGTAAGTGATACCCTGCACGGGAACATGCAGTCTCCGTACAGTAAGAAACCCTGGAGGCTCTCAACCAAACCCACAATGATTGAAGAAAATTAGGATAAAATTCACTGCCTACTCAAATCAGTCCAGACTGGGCGTGCACCCCTGAATTTACGTGGGAAGGGCACCGCTACCGACTCTTATCTTAAACTACGCCTTTCTGAAGCGCCGCTCTGCCTCCCTNAGCAGAGGAAAGGGAAGAAAAAGGGAAGAAAACAGCAGGAGAAAAGGAAGAAAAAAGAAAGAAAAAAGGAAAAAAAA
>WEIU01024080.1:269937-292759 GCA_013389925.1 Aegithalos caudatus
AAAAAAAAAATCTGCATGTGGTTTGACCAGTCCATTTAATTTGTGACATTTTATAGTGCTAGTTTAAAAAGAACTTGGAAGAATTGAAAAGAAAGAAAATTTATTTATCTGCAAGTCAAATGCCTGCCTGTTCTTTTCTTCACAAAACTTTATTCTAAGTCTTTTTAACAAGTTAAAAACAAGAGGGTTTTTTTTTTTTTCTGTTGGAGTTTAGGACTAAGCGTGACAAATCTCGTTCCTTCCCTCCAAACCTTTTGGCACTGCACAAGCTCCCAGATATGTTGTTCTCCCAGTGCAAAATTAAACTGCTTTTCCCTTTTGCACCATGTAGCTTTTTTGTTCTGTACCAGCAAATCCAAGCACTAGAATTGCTTACTGATGAATGTAAAGATCTATAACTGACACTGGGAATAACCATTTGCTTCCACAGATCTTCCATTTGCTCTGCCTTACAGATCTCAAAAATCGGAGTGCACATTAGGGTCACCTTCACTCCCTGCTGAAAACACAACCAGCAACAGGGCAGAACAAATCCCCTGTGTAACAGCTGAGAGCAGCCCCCCGCAGTGTGCCCGCCACACTGGGCAGGGGACAGCGCCACAACGGAGACTTTGAGCAGCCAGAGGCAGCCAAGTCAGAGGCTGACCAGAGCCTTGGAGTGGGAATCATTAAACACCTTGGCCTTGGTCTACAGGTAATGAGAGAGAACAAATAGGCTCAGTGCTTCTTTCCACCCCTTACCCACTTCCTTCCCCTCCTCCCTGGTCCTGCTCACTGCAAGCCAAAACTCACTCGGGAGCAGGAAGCAGCTGCCTAAACCTGGACCTGCAGGTTTTTTTCACACACAAAATTTACAAGGGAGGCAGCTTTTCCCCCTTTCCCATCTGTTTTAGCACAGTCATCCTATACAAAGATGAGAGAGGGGAATCTTAGGCTCTGCACTTAAGCTGCCTGAATATACATCCAGCAAAATCTGGAGAGCATCTCTGGATATACTGCCAAGCTGTAGGGGACACAGATCATACAGATGTACTAACACACCAGCTCTGGATATTACCACCTACAGGGTAATGTAGGTGCACAGATTACAAAGCAAAACATTAGCTAACTAGCTTGGATTTAGTTGTACTGCTTGTTCATTTGTCTGCAAGCAAGTTGTGTTCATTTGTCTACTGCTAGTTTTCATAGCTATTTGTTTATGTTGCCTTGAGCAGTTCTCGCTCTGCCAGTCATGCCAGCCCAACATTTGTAATTTCTCCTATAAAATAGGAAATTAATGTAGGAAAGAGGCTGCATACAGCTTTCCAGCAAAGCAATCATGTCAAGCACTGTATTCCATTTTAACAGAATAAAACAGGTTTTGCTGTACTGGCTGTTTGTTCACCTTGGAAAAGGAAATTTCCATGGTTCCCTTGGTCCCATATCCTGACCCCACAGCAAGAACCAAGAATAGACCACAGGTGAAAATCTTCTAAATTATTCTTTCCCCCTCCCACCCCAGGAAACAAATCTATTCAGTATTTGTTCTTCAGATGATCTTTAAAACTTGCAGAAAATGAACAGAAAAAAACCTCACAAATGTGGCCATTCCTGTCTGAATACCCACTTCTCCTACTCCGAGAAAGGTGTTGGGTATTGCTTTAGCTCACCACAGAACAAGTACTGCAGAGCCTTGGTTTAAATGAACTTGTATTGTAAAAAGCAATGCTTTTACTGCTATCTGCTCTCTGACTGGCAAATGCATTACAAAGTAAGAAAGAATGTAGCAGTCACTCATATCTCTGCCCTATTTAAATAAATCTTTGAGGTTACCTTGCCCAACAAAATCACATTGATAGAGCCCATTATTTCTAATGCATCACTGCTTTCTCTCCTGGGTGCTATTTTCCTTCCCAGTATAGCCTGTTTATACAATAAGGCATTTCCTAACCTGGGAAACAGCCTTTGCAGTGTCATTGATCACAGGAAATAATAAGTACACACAGGATGCTTCAAAGTCTCGGTGGGCCAACACCAAGCTCTCCTCTTAGCACTTGTTCCAATAGATTTTGTTTTGAACAAGGTGCCAGAACACCAGAACAGCCTCCTCTGCAGCATAGCCCTGGGGACAGCACAGGTAGAAGACTAACTCCATTTGCAAAAAAAGACCCAAGAACACTGCTAGTGTTCTACCCTGTTACTCTATGCTAGGAGAAGAAGGTTTCTGTGGGATAGTAGCATTTTAGAAGATTCTTCCCATTTTCTTGGTACTAATCACAAAGCATTCCCAGGCAATGCCTGTTACACCGATGTGAACAGCATGAAGTGCAGCCACTTTTTGCTGGAGCAGGACCCTTGCTCAGGCACATGATACCCCACCAAAAGCAGGAGGTGCAAATGCTGTTCCTACTCACGCTGAAATCTGGGAAATCACCTCGGGCTTAGGAAGGGACTGCCAGCAGCAAGCCAGCCCCCACTCACTTCTGCTGCTGCTACTGCTGTGTCTGGTGCTGGCAGCCCCAGTGCTGTGAGCTCCTGTGCGCTCACTGGCGACCAGTGACAACCCCAGCACCCAGCCTGCAGCTCCTCCTCTCACCTTACAATACCTGAACTGATGGTTTCTGTCTCACAGCAGGGAAAAACGTGTCCTGCAGAGCAATAACCCCCTGCTTCATCTGTGTGTCTGCACAGCTGGAAAAACATGGGTCCAGGACAGCTTCGCTTTTTGCAACACAGTGCAGCAACCCAGGCAGGCTCTGGGGGTCCCTGGAGGTTCATGCTCTGTGCTCATTGCCTCTGTGAGCTCATGGCAGGCTGGCACTGTGCTCCAGCTCCCCTCTATGCTGCCTTTCCCTTGGGGAGTGGGGTACTGGCCTGGCAGGAGCTGCCAGTCTGACAGGCTCTTGGGGGGCTCTGACCCTGTGTTCCAGCATGGACCAAGCTCCCATCTCACTGCCACGGTTGTTTTCCTACGGTCCCACAGGCACCTTCTTGAAGCCAGTGAAAATTCAAAATGACTCTTAGTGAATAATTAATTGCCCTCATCCTGAATCATCTTTAATGAATGAAAAGGCTGGAAACCTGCTGGGCACAAGAACATGGCTCCGTGTTTGGAGCACAGATGTGCATTTTTCATTTCTGCACGTGCTCCTTGGTAGAGATTCTGTGGCTGCAGGTTGAAATCCCTGCACATTATCTCCTCTTGAGACCCAGAAACCTGAAAATGCTGCAGAAATATTTGTTTTCACTGAAGATGTCATATGCATCACAAATTGGGCATTTTACAGAAAATGCATTTACCTGTGGAAAAGTCATATCTGAGATAGATGCAGAGAGAACAGTCCAAAGAAAGAAAACAGGCTGAGCTTGGCAGATATATTAAGTTACTTCTGTTTCAGCGCAGGTATTTGGAGCTCCCTGAGTCACGTGCCCATTTTCAGGGCACCCCAGGGACAGGAGACTCTCAGCCACCCACCAGCTGCCATCACTGCACTGGTTCTGCAAAAGAGGGTTAATCTGTCCCTGCCACCAACGCTGCAGAGTGCATGGCCCATTTATCCCTGCCTGGGCTGCCGCAGCGCTGCCAGCTATTTGGCCGCAGACTGGGAGTCCGAGGCTTAGGGAAGGGCTGATGAGGGCTTCCAAACCCGTGCAGCATTCTATCACAGGCAAGTGTTCGAAAGGGAGCAATTAATTTCTTTGTATCTTTAGAAGATACTAATTTAAGCAGCAAAGCCTGCCTTTAGGAGCTCACCTTCCCTGTCCAGTGTTGGGCTTTGTAGGTGATGGCAGCAGCCCCAGAGGCTGTAGGGGCAGGGGGCAAACCCATTCCAGTTCCCATCCACGTGCAGCTCCCTGCAGCCATGGGAAGCATCGAGGGGATGCTGCGGCTCCTCATTAAACCAGGAGAAGGAAGGAAAGGCCTTGGGCACAATTACCTTAATGAAGCTGGCAGCTCTGCATGCTAACAGCACCTGATGCCTGGGGTTTCAGGCACAGCTGCACAAACACTGCCAAAAGCACTCCCAGACCCCTGTAAAAGCATAAGCACACAGCAAAGCAAATACCTGCCTGAAAGGAGCCTGGATATCCACGCTGCAGAGCAGGTGGTGAGTTTGCCTTTTAATTAAGCATATGTTCGTGGAAAGCATCTGTGCATTCTGTGAGAAGCCTCAGCCTTTCTCTGCTTCCACACAAAGTGGCTATCCCTACCAGCAGCTGCCTCCCAGCTGGGTAATGATGTGGGTGACATTGGCCTTAATGCCCACAGGGGACCTGCGTGGTGCTGGCAGACACAGCACAGACAGCAGTCAGAAGGTGAAAGGTGTGGGGTTTTTTAAATTCCCAGCCTTAAGAAAACACCAGTGACTCGCAGGTGATGAAAAACTGCAAACTACAGAGAAAAAAAAAGTGCAGTGACTACTCTGGAGAGCAGAGAGAAAAGAAACACACGTTCTGCCTGGCACATATCTTTCAAACATGGATTTGTTTGTGTTGCGCATGGCTGCAGGTCAGGCTGGCGAGCTCAGGTAGCACTGTGACATATGGCAAGGAATGTCTTAAAGCCATGCTCAGACCCTGTTTGCAGGCAGGAGGTGAGGAGGCTGCTCCTGCATGGGCTGAGCGAGCTGTGGGCAGCGTTAGATCCACTGCCTCTCTGCAGGATTTTCTGTTTCGTTATGGAAATATACCAGGACACATTCAAGTTCAGTCTGGCTGTCATAGGACATCCTTCAAAACTGGCTTCGTGGGCTTGTCTTTCCTGCTCATCACAGGAATTCACCACAAGTACTCCCCACCTGTATCTCTGCTGCCCATACTGTATGTACTTTCATTCCCTACACTGATATGTAGACATTTCACAGTGTCAGGAAAAGCAAAAAGAGCACAGAATTTTGCACAAGTTATTCATTCTGATAAACACAAAAAGCACTTTAACAGGTATCACAAAATTACATTAAAATGTTCTTTTCAGTTCCTTACTTTGTTTCACTCCATGAATATTACAGTACAAACAAGTAAATAAAAGGTGGAAAATATGGGCTGATATTTTAAGGTTGTGGATGCCTCCAGGTGTATCTGTCACTCTGTATCACCAATTTTCAAGCTTCCTGAGGCTTATCATTAAAGGAAGAGACCCACACATGCACCTAAACTAGGCTGTAGTTTGTAAAACTATCTAGCAGATTTGGATATGTATCTCTTTCAAATTTCAAGAATAAACAGAAATTGAAATCCAGTAAAGAAACAGTAACCCCAAAGTTAAGAGTATTTTATAGAACAGAATTTGGCTATGCTTTCCTGTCATGTGAAAGTGTCTGACATTCCCTTCAAGTGGTAGAAGCTGGGCACGTCAGGGGCTTTGCTGAAAATAGCTGGGTGCTCAAAATTTTTCTATTCTAGGGATGATCACATTAACTGGAGGAATACTAACTATAGTCCAAGACAGGAGTAATCCGGGTGTTTTTTATGGGTTATAAGTTTACCTGGAAAGTCCCATGGAGTATGGGTAGAGATGGAATGTTACTGAACCTAACTGAAGGTATATTTGAGCTATTGGCAGGCACATCTAACTATAACGTACTTATTTTGAATGACAAATAGAGCAGGAAAAAAAAAATCAAAATGCTTGAACTGCAGAATCATTTATACCAGCACACTGGCTGCTCTGCATATGCACTTATGTGACGAACATACCAACACTGTCACTGCTGCTGGACCTAGCTAGATTAAAGAAAATATGCAAATCTCTGCTCTGCAAATCCCCAGATTCACTGCAAACATCCTAAAGGGAAAAAAAAGAAGACTAGTACTACAACAAAGGTGGGGAGAGGTACCAGTCCAGTGATTGCTAATGCACACTCCAAGAGGCAGCATTTACTGCCAAGAGGCAGATGTTACTCACAAAGGTGACTCACCCAAGGAGGGGACAGAGGTGGTGCAGCGCCCTAAGATGGAGCTCCAAGCTCTGCAGATGAGGGACTTGTCAGGTCTCAGTGTCTGAGACTGCAAGGAGGCTGTCACTGCTGATCTATGATCACCCAAAGCAGCATAAAACAAGACTTAAAGAGAGGGAGATGCAACCACCACAACTGAAAGCCTCTCTTGGAACCACGAGGGGCCAATAGTCCCAGGTAGCCCTCAAGCAACAAATGTGCCTGCTCTCCTAATGGAACCACTCAGGGTCAAGGGAATTCCTACCCCACCACAGCACCACCCCAGGTCCCTATCACTTCTCCCATTATCAGCCCCTTGTCAGTGGTTCAAAGGACTCCAGGCTGTTGCCAAGAGCTGTAGGTCTGACCAACACCCTGCTCCTGGGGCACTGACAAACCTCTCCTCTGTTCTGTGTGCCATTCAAAGGACTGGACCACACAACAGATATCCTGCACTCCTGTCTTTCCAAAACATATCCCACCCCTGCCCAAGCTGGGGAGGCCTTTCTGCTAATGCTACCAGGCTAAAGACACAGCTAGAGCAAGCACACCCCAGGCACTACAGGCAGTGGGAGCACGTGAACAAATACACACTCACCTGCCATTCATTTCCTGACAGAGGGCAATTTGTAAAGCACCATTGCTCCTACATCCTTGAACATTTAGGGAAAAACTTGTTCCATCAGTAAAAATGCACCCACATTTTACCAGAGGAGAATTAGATGTAAAAAAAAACCCAATACCAAACCCCTCCTTTTTTCAGAAAAAAATGTTGCCTTTTCCCTAACAGACCAAGATACTGATTTTATTATTTTTTAAAGAAGTTATGTTGTCATGGGGAAAAAACCAAACCTAAATCAAAATGTTGTCTTCTGCCAGCTCTCCCTGTTATATCACACACTAGGGCAGCAGTTTCTGAAGAACTTTTTGAATCTTTGGGAGCAAAGCCAGAAAGCATCCCCCATGCCCTGCAGACTGCTGGGCTCAAATTATTTAGTGGATTATCCCTTTATGATTAAAGGATTTTGGCTCATGTTCAGAGATCTTCCAGTCCTTCCCATTAGGGGTCCTGTTTACTAAGCTACATCAGCAATTGATACAAGCGTAAATGCTTGGAGAAAGAGGGACTAGACACTAATTTGGATTTGGTCCAGTATACTCCTGTGAAAAGCTGCCAGGCCATGGTGGGTTTGGGCATAAGTTGGCCACAAAATAAAGTAGAAGCACTCATGGACTTGTTTTTATACCACATCAATGCATTTGTTTCCTGAATTATAGGAAAATAATAAAAAAAGCCTTATTTCCAGAAACAGTATAAGAAATAATTGATTCCAACAATCATAGAATTTTAGAGTATTTTGAGTTGGAGGGGACCCATAGGAATCATTGAATCAAGTCCTCAGGGACCTTCAGGTAGAAGCAAAGACAAAAAACATGCATTTGTACTTGTGATGCGTCTTTTCTTAACTCAGCAGCTGTTATATATAAATATTTATCCTACAACTCTGACTGCTCTGGAAGGATACAGTAAAACTCCATTTAATGAATTCACTTTAAACTAAAATCACTCAAACTAAACAACATGCTGTAGCTACCCAGCTTACTAGGAGGACTTTCAAGCACTCCCTCACAAAATCTGGTAGAGGTGGGGCACAGCTGCTGCCCCTGTTATCCTTTCAGTCTTGTCACAGCTGAGAGGTTTTCTTTGCAAGGCACAGGTCATGGGCAGGAGGAAGAGGGCTCTCACGCTCCAGAGCACCCTCTTCCTGGCTAACACTTTTCCAGCCCTAATGGGATGGGATTCATAGCACTGCTTAAAAATAACCACTGAAGGTGGTTAGAAAGATTTATGCCTTTCAGCAAGTATCTTGCTTCCTTACAGCCTGTGTATGAGCAATCTCCTGACACAGCACAGAAACATGTTTATTTTAGGAACAGAGTGTCGTCACCCTTTTCACAAGGGCCATCCTAAACATCATCAGGTGCCTTTGCTCCACCATTTGTCTCAAAGGCCAGGCTGATCCTGCAGCCCCAATGGCCAGAAAGCTCCAAGCTGCCAGGCTGGCCAGGTCTCTACAGCCCACTGGGTGTAGGTTGGGGTTTTGCAGGGATAACTACACTGCTGGGTTAAGCACAGAGACAGGTAAGTGACCTTGGTTTGTTTCACCATGTGACCAAACTAAGCTAGTGGTGAGAGCCTCCACCTGACATTTTGCATTTGTAACCATTTTGCCCTTCCAGGGGGCAGACAGAGTTCCCTTTAAGATCCAGGCCGTGCTGATGAGCACTCCGAATGCATGAGAACTTGCATTTCCAATGGACAATGAAAATGCCTGAGTCACCGTTTTATCAGGTCCTGAATAAGAACAAATTTATTTTTTTCCTGCCTATAATTATATATTTGGAAGTGGCTGGAGCTCTCAGAATGAGAAGGGAAGATGCTTGAGCAAGCTGTGCTAATGGAGAGGGCCTTTGGTTGGACAGAACAGGGGGAAAAGCAGGGCCAGCAGAAACTGATGCTCCCTGGCAAAACATGCTCTGCTTGTTCCCTTCCAAAGTTCTCCCTCACAGCACAATAAATGTTTGTGTTTAGGGAAGGATCAGAAAGACAGGACAGGAAAAAAACAAAGGTTTTGATTGGCTATGGGGACATTTTGGAAAGGATACTACGTTCCTTTAATTAAATGAGTCTCAACCCAGGCCAGGAACAATCAAGTACAAACAAGAACTATCTTCCCCACTTAAATTCATTACCTTTCAACATTTCCTAGCTAGCAGAGAGGCCAGGATTGACATATTTAATGCCTCATCCCTAGAAATTGTTTCTTCTCAACAAGGAGAAAGAGCACAGAAGAGAAGAACAAAACACACTGCTGGTATCATTTCTGACATTGTTGTAACTGGGTGTTTGTTCTTGGCAGTTCAGTGCCTGCCACATAGCACGACCCCTCCACCAGGCAGCTGTCAATACTGGGAAAATTGAGTTCACTCTTAATGAAAGGCCACAGCCAATAAGCAATCAGGCAGTGTGTGCTCTCATCCCATCATTAATGAGCCAGGGGATATTTGTCTTCTGTACACTGCCATGGCTCTCCCACCTCTGCAGCTGTAAGTCTGAGGCACAGCCCAGACTGGAAGGTACACCTAATCTTTAGATTTGAGTTAGTTGTACCTCAGGGTAGAGAACACTTCAGGAGCAGTGGATGCGATGTGAATGTCACTGGGAGTAGGGCAGTGCCCCACTGCTTCTAACCCAGGTACATGTGAGTAGCTGTGAATGGCAATTCCACCCATTCCTCTCCCTGCCTCAGGCTACACCTTTCCTGCTGATTCCCTCCCGATGGTAGCAGCACTTGTGTAGCCACATGAAGACTTGGGTAAGGCTGGTTTGATTAAAAACAATTCATTTTTAAAACACCAATAAGATAGGTTAGTTTCCCACTGGCTTAATCCCCAGCACCAGCATGGGGAGGGAATAAGAGTATTGCCCCTAGAGGTTGGGTTCACAAGCTCATTCCCTTCTCTTACCCAGCAGTGAAGCCACTGAGGAACTGCAACCTCGATACCATGCTCCTACAAAAAAGGACTCCAAGTCAGCTCAAAGATGCCTTGAGCTGACATGCCCTTCAAATCACTAACCTGAACCAGGTTTCTCAGCTTCCCTGAAGGGAATTCTCTAGAGACTCATCTATCTTGCCTTTTTAATTCATCACATGTTTAAAACAAAGCAAAATGAAACAATTCCACCTTGTCACCAATACATGGCCCCTGTGAACACAGGTTTCTTCAGGAGGGTGTAAGAGACCTGGCAGATGAGAGCTGTAATCCTTTGTGCACACCTGGAAACTACTCAAATATTACTATGGCCATGTAAGAGTCTATAGAGTTGCCAGTGAGATCTGACTCTCTAAATTACAAGATCAACAACTTAGATGAAAGAACCTCTTTAAAGTTGCATCAAGTAGACTTGAGAAGGAAGCAGAAGGGAATAATCAGTCTCAGCCTTTTAACAAACACCTGAAAGTGGAGAGGTAAGAGATGAAAGGATATCAATAAACATATTACCAAATTAAACTTCCATGGGTAATATTTAGACATCATAGAAGTTGGCATCTTAAGGAGGAGAGAGAGAAAACAGATCAGAAAAAGACAGAAGTCTCCAACAGTCTGCTCTCAGATGGCCATTTCCAGTGGCAATCATGCTAATTGCACACACAAATTAGACAAGTGATCATGAATGTATTTTTCAAAATCAAGCCCCATTTATGTTAGTCTCACAAGAGTTTCCAATCAACAGTTTTCAATTGCAAATACAGAACAGTTTAGTCATCAAAATGCAGAAGGGTGAAGAATGTACTGAGCACGAAAGGAAAACAATCTCTTCCCTCTCTCATATTTCTGTAACCAATTCCTTCTGAACATTTAAAAGAACATTTTCTCTTGACACAAGACATAAAAATACTTTGGTTTAATGAGCTCTGCTCATCTTAAAATTACAGAGATAAAAATGTAAATGCACAATACAGTATTTCAAGTAGCTTTGAGGGGGCTATTAGCAAAGTATGAACATGGCTATCAATCATCAGACATACCGACTGATACTAATGTTCATGGGAATGTAAATAATTGTTTCAAAGCATAATATGCTCCTTCATCATTAAAATCACTTAGTTGTTATAATTCACCTAGCTTGAGCAATGAAAATACAATCAGCTTTCTTTCTCTGAATAAGCACAGTTTTAGCAAATCACTTAAGCACGGGCTTAAAATTAACTAGCTGATTGAGGTCACAGCCCACTTTGCCTATGCGTTAGCACACTGCTGCAGGTAATATGGAGAGGATAAACACACCCCAAACAACAGTGAAAAAACCCTTTTTCCTCTGAAATCTACCTCCTGGGATACCACCATTAACCTTTAGTGTGCAGAAGCCATTATCTCTGAGCCCTTTAGAGAGCCCTCTGTGCTGTTGCTGATTCAGCGTTAGAAACCTTCACTGAGCAAGGCTCTCTTAGGAGGACAGGGCACTTGTTATCCATCACTGAGCTATTCCAGCTGCTGGCTGGCACTTACTAACACTGCAGGCCTTGGCTTACCAGGTCATACTTAACCCTTAGAAAGCAATTGCCTTAATCTGTTTCTCTTAATAGGCAGCCAGCATATTCTCCCTGGCAAGCTGTACTCCTACTGAACGTTAAATACTATTACGTGAGAAATGTATAATGTGTGTGCTTTTAATGGGAGCTTACTTGGGAGCTTATTGAGTGACTGGGAGTCTCAAATGCCTCTTAAAACACATATAAGGAATTTCAACTGTACTCTAAAATATTCATGGTGCATCTTCTCTTAAATACCTAAAATCCTAGCTCCTTTCCCCAGCTCCAGCATACAGAGTAATATTAAACAGCTTAGAGCCTTACAGTCCTTCAGTTGTTCACATAGGTCCTGGGTTAGTCCCATAGGTACTTTGCAAAGAAAGCAGCATTGTCTCCACACTACAGACAGGCAATAAGGCAGAGGAAGGTGTGGTGGCACCCAGGGTGGAATTATGTGCAGGTACTTTCAGCCTAAATGTCAGACTGAGCAACTCTCCCTGGCTTCCCCTATACTCGGTGGAGATCTTGTCAATGCAATCAATGGGGTCTAAGCTGCAGCTCATCTCACCATGCAGATGTATACTGAAACAGGAACTGGATTTCCATGTATACTAAAACAGGAACTGGATTTCCATGGTCCTTGTGCGTCCCTTCCAACTCAAGATACTGTATGAAAAGAGGTCAGTTACACCCCAGATATGCTGGTTTCTCTTCTCTGGATGTAGGGGCAGCATCTCACATCAGAGTGGAACCAGCTCCCCCACTCTTTCTGTGGTCCATAGGCAGCCAGCTGCCAGCACAGCTGATCAGGCAGAACAGAGCTCAAAGCATCCAAGAGCTGGAATCTGTCTCAAGGTGATGCCCAACGCGTGGTCACACACAGAGCTTCCAGCACGGCCATCCTCATCTCCTGATGCTGCTAAATGGCTCACTGAGGCTGTGTCCACCCACAGCTTGAGATGCCACTTGAATCACAAGCTGGTAGGGACTGACAGCTACAGAGCTCATCATTTGGCCATAACAGCCTACTCACCAGCCTGCTTTCCTTTCTGTACCCCACATGACAACTGCTGTCTCTCCAGCTGAATTGACCCCAATGGTTTTATTAAGCCCCTATGCATAAAGAAAAGCAATGCCTCACTTGGGGAAAGTGTGCTGTTGTGCTCCTCTCATTTCAACAAGCATTTACTAGAATTAGGAATGGTTTAGAGGGAGGCAACAAGAAGATCTAAGACTCTTCAAACTGGGAGAGACAGCTTAGCCAAGAGTACACTTGTGGTCTCTGCAATCTCAAGTAGCCTGAGAGGATGATGAGGTCTGATATTCGCTGTCTTCTTCACTACTGGTCTCTGGAAAGCATCAACCCAAGGAATCAAGCTCAAAACAAAGGAAAAGAGTGTCTTCTTCATGTAACAGGTCTGGGGAAATCCTTTCAACAGGACACTATGATGCTAAAAATGTATATGAACTCAAGGGGAGACTGGTCAAGTACACAGAAGAAAAATCCACTGAGAATTCTTACATACATTGAACTATGTCTGACTCAGATAATTTTCTAAGCTGAAAATAGCGAGCAGCTGGGAGAGCATTTAGGGGACAGATCATATTTTCTTACTTTTTTCCTAACTTTTTGACATGGATGGAGGAAGGCTATTGGGCTAGATGGACACTTTATTCTTGTCCAGATTAATTGCTCTCATATTTTTCTGTTAATTAAAGCTACTTCCCTATATCTTTCTATTGGTGATTTTTTTGAGATTTCCTTCATTTTTTCCCAAATAATTCTTTCCAGGCTACACTAAACCCAGTGAAGATTTGTCTCTATAACACAACATCGTTGTGGATAAAGCAGAGAATAAAGTAGGGAGTAACACATATTTGCTCTTAGTCTTAAAGCTTAACAAGCTTTAAGTGCTAAAGTAGAAGTGATAAAACTGACAACTGTCCTTTGGCAGTTAATGGGGCAACAACATGTGCTTGCCCAGTAACAAGCACATCACTCCTCTAAGATTTTATCCTGGCAGCGTTTTACCAGCCAATGAACAACATTCCCATAAATAATAGAGATTCAATGCCTTTGTCTCCTCCCCAACACCGTGCTGTCCTCCCCTTTTACAGACCGGGAGCAAAGAAGCAGCAGGGAAAAATCTAGTGAGTCTGAGACTTGCAGTGAGTCTGGAGCTCACATGAGTGAGCATGGGGACAGGAGAGAAAGAGAAGTGATGCCTTTGGGCTGAGTGAGCAGGATTTGCCAGTCCCTTGTCCCTGCTCTGGGTGGGAATTAGACCCATAATTGTCTTCCCAGCACACTTCAGGGCTCTGCATTTCTCTCTCTGCACCCTGGCAGTCCCTTGTTAAAACTCAACTTTCTTATTGAAACCCCTTTCTTCAGTGGCTATGCACATAAGCAATGAACTCTTCCCAATGAGTAGACACAGCCTTATGCCAGGACAGCCCTTAGCCCAAGAGGCATGTGTGGCTATTTCACAAAGGAGTGTGCCTGTCTGCATCTTTCTGGGGGGGGAGTTGTTTTTTCTTGGAATTGTTTTTTTTTTTTTCCTCACTACTAACAAAGAAAAGCCTCTGGTTTGGATATTTTTATGTTTAGCAGACTATATAATTTAGAAAGTGTATTTTCTAACCTTCTCTGGGAGGTGTCAAACAGCATGTTAGACAGAGAAGTATCGACCCAAAGGGCACGAGCTATGGATGAGTAGGAGAGAAGCTCTCATGGGAGCACTCTCAGCAAGACCCACCGCCTGCCAGAAATGCCAAAAAAATGCAAAATTCATTCACTAAAGTGTTCCCTCGGGAAAGGACATGCTCCCATTTGATTACCCTCCTTGTTTATGCTTCACACACCATCTGAAGAAATTTGCTTGTTCTAACTCTAACCTTTTCTAACCTCAAAAAAAAAAAAAAACAAACAAACCCCAAACAAACCCTAAAACACAATCACATCGCCTTCTTGGCCAAGGTGCTGTGAATGAGCTGCAGGGCAGAAATAGATCTCCAGCGAGATGTTTTAAGATATGTGTCAGCCATTTAGCAGGAAAGGAGGGGCAGGGAGAATGCATTTCATTGCTGAGCAGCCTGCAAGCATCTGGGAGCATGATTTATATTCCCACAACTGCCTCTTCAGGTTAAGGGTGTGCACAGTAAAGGATTCATCACAGAAATTCCAGCAAATGCAGAAATGGAGGAAAAAGCAAACCAGGCTTCTTTGTCTCATCCATTAAAGGTAAATTACAGCTATTAGAGAGGAACACCCAAGCACAGCCACAGGACATTAAGCCATATGTGAATATTTATACACACATTTGTCTGATCAACCAACTGAATATTTACAAAGATTATACCCTGCTCGCACTGAACATAAATACCTGGGGAAATCAGCTTTTCAAAAACAACACCTAAGAGTCCCTCCAGCCTAACAAATACACCACCCAGGATATCCCTATTACATTTCTAAACTGAAGCAGCAGGGAAGTAAAGGGCCTAGGCACACAGAACTAAGAGCAAGGGGAGCACCACACACTGGGGCATAGGAATGTGTCCCAGACTGTCAGGGTCTGCACTTGAGTTTCACTGCTGTCATTTGACATAGGCTCACAAGTCCCTCTCTCCACCACCAAAAAGCCACAGAGAGGATAAACAATGGCAACACTAAGTCACAGGAGCTCAGAAAAGTAGTGGGAGCACGCTGGCTGTCCAGTCCCACCAGCAGTGGAATCATTATTTTCTTTGGTTTGGTTTTGATGTCACATTGCAACAAAAGAGGAAATCCAGAACTTGAGAAGGAACTTGCAGTATGGAGGATATTGCAATACCATTCCAGTGGTTTTCTGAAGACAAACCAACATCACAGAGAAGCTTGAGCCTTGTGGAGTGTCATGGACACTTTTGATCCTTCTGCTTTTCCAATTTGAATGCTCTATGCAGGCATATCCAGCTCCACCCCCAGCCCCATAAGGAAGATTTCTATTGCCTGTCCTTCCCTCTGGACGTACTTCAGATCCTCCCTGCAGACTTTCCCATCCTGAAAATCAGTAAAGCAGAGGAGGGAACACCAGATTGGGTACTCCTGTTCACAAAGCAAGCCCAGCACGTTTAGCTACATTTTTAAGCCAGTTTCAGTAAAAGTTCCCCTTTCTCTGTTCCTCTTTTTCGGTGCTCTCAGCTCCTTATTCCATTCCCATGCTCATGTAGGCCTCCCACTCTGTCCATGTCTTTTCCACCCACTGTATGTTGAAGTTTGGAATTTTAATCACTTCTATATGCTTCTGTATACCCACACACATGCATTTTCCTACTCCTGGACCTTTCCTCTGCAGGACCCAGCATTTCCTCTGCATCCCACCCACAGTCCCTGCAGGTACAGTTGCACGGTCCACAGCACACCGAAGAAGTCTCTTTGAGAAGACAACCTAAAACAAAGGCTAGAAAAATTGGCAAAGAAATTGACTTTTTGTCAAAATCCCAGCACAGGGTAAGGGCTTTTGTTCTCTCAACACCTGGTCCTATCTCCCCAAGGACCAGCAAGCAGGCATCAGGTCTAAGACCCTGAGGATCAAGCCAGTGCCCTCCCCTCAGATCAAAGATCCTGACCTACAGCAAATAGATGCCCAGCTGGTCCCACACACTTGAAAACACTCACTGAGAAACCAGCAAGGAAAATAGAAGAAGGGACAGCAGAAACTCCCCACCTCAGCTCTGCCAGAGCCAAACAATGACTTCAGTCAAGCTGCCTCATCCTACTGTACTTACTGTTGCCCGCCCCATCCCTTGGCAGCACAAAGCAAACTGATTAGGACTGAGCAGCAACTGCTGGGCCATGCACAAGTGAGTTTGCAAGTGAACAAATGGCTGTGAGTGCACATTAAAAGCAGGAAGAGAACACTAATAAGGAAACAATTATTTCTTTTTTTTAAAAACAGATTTTTTTTCTATTCTTTCCTCTTATCTGGAACAAACAATGCTTTGAGGGAACAAATACAACTCCAGAGATAATCCACGCTTTGGATCCTGGAAGCATTTGGTACCGACTTCTGGAAAACAAAACAATGATAATGACTCACACTGGGCCTGGGGGTGGCTCATCACAAATTTAGCAGCAGCTTCCATGCTCCCAGCTGAGATTGGCTTTGCTGGGCTGTTTTCACAGATCCCCAGGACTGCAATTTAGCACATGCAAATCGGCCCAGCAGCCAATTGCAGCCACCATGCTAGAAAGGCATAAACATGCCATTTAGAAAAATGCTTTGCCATACAAAACATGATTACCTCCTTCCATGCCATTTCAGGCTATGGGAAGAAACACTATTTTTATTATTAAACATTACACATCTCTTTTCCTCCAAGGGGAAGAAGAATTATTTAAAGGCCTATTAAAGCAAACATTTATTCGCACAATTGAAAGCTTTTCGCACTACCACTGCATCTGGAGAGGTGATCATCCCCTGTGCTGGATGCTTATGAGGCCACAGCTCAAATCCTGTGTCCAGTTTCGGGCCCCTTACTTCAAGAAAGACACAGAGGTGCTCCATCCAGCTCCAGAAGAGACTTGGGGAAGAGTCTAGAGAACAAGTCCTATGAGGAGTGGCTGAGGGAGCTGGGATTGTTTAACCTGGAGAAAGGGAGAATCTGAGGGGATCTTACTGCTCTCTACAACCCCCTGAGAGAAGACTCTAATGAGGGTCAGTCTTTAAGTAACAAGTGACAGGACAAGAGGAAATAGCCTCAAATTGCATCAGGGGAGCTTTAGATTGTATTTTAGGAAATTTCTTCACTGAAAGAGTTGTTAAGCATTAGAAAAGTCTACCCAGGAAAGTGGTGGAGTCACCATTCCTTGAGGTATTTAAGACATGCAGATGTGGCACTCAGTGATGGATTTGGCAGTGCTGGGTTAACAGTTGTACTAAATAATCTTAGAGGTCTTTTACAACTGAAAAAATTCTATATTCGACAAGAAATCTCATCTAGTTTTCAGACCATGCTAAACTTTTGATGATATATACAACCTGGACTACAAAAAAATAAAACTAGCATCAGTTTGGTAAAAAATTAAACAGGTTACTTCTGAAAAGCAGCAGAAAGGGCTATGGGAAGACAAGGGGCTTAGTTTTGAGATGAAGTTCAGTGAGCCAGAAGTAGATCACTCTCATAACAAAACAGGAAGGTTTCCTGCACAAAGAAAGCAGGAAGATATCAATTTCTTTAATGAACAAGGCTCTCCATCTGAGAACTGATGGCTGTGAAATACCTCCAGAGGGATGTGCTGGAAGCAGAAAACAAGCCTACTGTCAGTGCTCCGTAGACAGGGAAAACAAGAAGAATTTTAGGGATGATACATAGCACTCATCTAAAACAATGGTTCTGGTTGGGATATGTGCATGCACAGAGTTAAATATGCACTCAGATGGTTCAGTGAGCTGAGACCTGCCTCCAGAAATACTCCTTGGTCTTTGAGTGGACATGACCTAGTGACATCACACAGCTCTTAGGCTGAAAGCATCTGCTCTGAAAGTCATCAACTCTAAATATCTACCTTTGACCCTGGATGCTTTTATTACTCTTCAAGTGGAAAAACAGCAACACAGAATTTTATACCCACAGTCATTCAGGAACACCAATGGAAAAGGTGAAAAAGTATTTAATTATATTGTTAGTTAGCATTTCCCTTAAATTTTTCTATTTATAATGCATCACAATCGTACATGGTGTTTAACTTCAAACTCTTCCTCTTTTCTTAGCTGAGATTGGGAAGTGAAGGAAGTTAAGCTTTTTTTCCTTTATAAAACCATGCAAACCTTCAGATGAGAAGTGCCATAAACCAGCCAACCTCTGCTTCAGAGTACTGTTTATCATCCTGATTACAAATACCTAATAAAATTCAAATGACTCTTTATTTTTCTTGTATTGTCTCATTCACACAAAGTAAAACATTTTCCAAATATGACTCAATATCAGTGACACTCTGGTAGGACCCAGACAGGTTTCAATATTCAGAAGACTGGGTGAAGATCCAGCAATGCCAGATGCCCAGCTCTGTAGTCTCAGACATCTGGCTGACAGCTCTGCATTGCTAAGCCACTTTACACCCAGGGAGTTCCTGAACCTGCATTTCTTTTGAAGATTTATGAAATATTTTATTGCAAACTGAAAAATAGAATCCTGCATAATATCAAAGACTTTCCTTTGCATAACTACACAGAACTGGCTGCAAGTGCCTAAAAAAGTTATATGCAGATAACTAAGTTCATTATCATTTATATCTCTGGAATTTTTTTTGATAGAAACCAAGCAATTTCATCAATTAAAAACCCTAAAATATTCATCATTTTTAGTTCAGTCAGAACACACTTTTTTACCAAGATGCACAAGCACTATGGGCTTAGCCAATGTCTGCATGAGAGGGTTACTTCAGAATAAAGGAAAGTGTGGATTTAAAATGCTATAGCTATTCTTGAATAATACCCCAGAGGAGTGCTCCTGTTATAATAAAAAAGATTTTTTAGAGTTTTGTTTAATTCATTTCCCAGTTGAAAACTAAATCAGACAAAGGTATTCTTTCCACTAGCATGTGAGTATCAACAATAGGCATTATCCCAGAACAGCACAGGTACTTACTTAACTTCCACTGGTCAGCAAGTGTTATTTTTCCAAAAACACAAAATAGGAAGAGGGAGCCTGAACAAACTATGTGCTGTAACAGTGGCAGAGAATGGTGGGTAAGATACTTGGTGTGGGAAGGAAAATGTGCTGATGACCCCCAGCCAGATCCCAGTGCTTCTCAGCCTTGTGACCCACTCTCAGCTCCAGCTCGGCACCACTAAGGCACCGTTCCCATCTCCCAGCAGCAATGCACATCCACACTGAGCTGCCACAGATCAAAGCCCCTCTGTGCTGCTCCCTGAACTCAGCAAGGACCTGCAGGTTTCAGTATCTGTTGGTTCCATACACAGAGCTGTTGCTTCCAGGAACTTGAAGCTGAGCTGTGCAGTACTGGCTGTACACTATAACTTGCTGATTACTTGAATAAACAGCAGTGGGAAAATTTTCAGAAACTAGTGTATGTAATATAATGTAGATGGATGCATAGATGACTGCACAAGCAAACAAAGGAGTGCCTGTTCTGCTCATAAGCCAAATGCTATTCTTGAATATGCAATTGTACCTCCTATGTGTGTGATTCCATTTGCATCTGCAGATGTCTTGCACGTGCAGACACATTATGACAGTGCCCCAAATAGTCTCAGGGAAAATGCAAAGATGTATACAGGCAGTAACAGACTGGCTAATGGCAGAGGCACAGCCTGACCCTGCTTACCTAGACAGAATGCTTCTTCCTGTTGCCCCAAATATCAAACTTAGTGTTGTGAGGCCTGGAGAAATATGAAGACCTACTGTGCCAGACATCATTTTAATTTGCCATAAAGCCAGCATCAATCAGTATATTTCCAGGAGCATCTCCAAATTTCACCAGTGTGAGACTCCCATGGAAGCCAAGTTCAGGATTTACTTTCAATATGAGCTTAATTTGTACTGAAGGCATCAATTTGCAAAACAGGGACTTAAACTGAGAAGTACTCTTCTGAATGTTTGAGAATAGATCAGTCTGTGGATACAACCAAACTTCTACTACTGAAAATAAAGCTGAAAATGCATTGCTTCTGAATGCTGTTGCTGGTTGATGTGAGAAGTATCTGTGGTTTTAGCAACGATGCATCCCACAGGAGATTCTATACAGGAGCCAAAGGGAGGACAAGCATGAGAGGAACCACTCATAGAACCAAGTAAGAAATCCTTGTGGAGGAAGACTGAAGCACACTCATTAGCAGAAATCTCCATGCTGCTTTTATATAGTCAATAGGAATAGGGCCTTTTACATGAAAGCACCTGCAAACCAGGTGCAGGTCACCCAGAATAGTTTTTCATAACTCTGTTCACAGCTACAACAACAATGCAGTCATTATTTGATATTTACCTTGAACTTAACAGTGTAGTAGCTATCTATTTCATAATTTTGTCTAGGAAGCCAAAAGAAAAAAAAAAAATTGGACTGGCAAACCGTATCTCCTAAACAAAGGGGAAATAAATGTTAGGAAAGAAAATAATTGAATAACAAAACACGTACCAAAATTAACTGTGGTTGCACCATCACAATGGAAAATACCTGCACATGCAACACAATCAGTCAACTTGTAAACTCTGAAACTAAGGTAACAAATGAAGCACCTGGAAGATGATACAGGATGTTGCTGTGCTAAAATATTTGTAAAGAAATTCACAGAGGAAGAGACAAATCTCAGTCTGCACTGCTATGTATTACTTGCACTTCTGTGGTGGCTTGGAGACCCATTAAGCCCCATTTTGCAAGGTGCTGTTCAAACAACCACAGCCTGCCCCTAAAACAAGGTCTGCACACCTCGGAAGTGGAGCATAAGGAAACAACAGGCTAGAGTTAGCTAAAGTAAAGAGGTGAGACGTCTTCACATAATAAAAAAATCTTGCTAAAATATTTGCTAACACAATGATAGAGCTGTACAGTACTACACAATTACCTTCAATATTTCACTGTTTCTCTTTGAAGCATCTTGCATTAGCTTCAGAATCAGGAGTGGTCTAAGGCTCTGAGTCAGCACAACACACAAATGTGAGTCTGACTTTAAACGTGTGCTTACATCCTTATGAGTTGGTTGCATTCAAGAAAACATAAATACAAGGAAGGCAAAAGGCTTGGTCAGTCTGCCAGACTAACTTCAGATCAGAGGTTCAAGGACGTGTAAGTAGCTCACAACACTGTTCCACCACTGTTGTAGTCCATGTTTTCGCAGTCCTTCCACTCCCACAACTTCACAATCCTTTTGCTGGTTTACAGCTCTGACTGGCTTGGCCCCACAGTGCCATGCCGGGCACAGCACTACACCTCTAGGGTTGTTTCCAGAGTATAACCTGTCTCCTGGGGCATGCTCACCTTTTGAAGAAAGAGCAAAGACATTTATCCCCCAGCAGGCCCACCCCACAGAGACCCCTTTATAGGTGGAGGCTTTAATTTTTATTGTGCATTTTTCAAGAACATAAACCCCAATCTTAATAGAAAATTTTAAAAGGCAGTCAAGGAGAGGGAATGTATTGTAGCATCCAATACAAAGCAACAGACCCCATCTGCAGTGGTCAGGCTCATGGTGGCAACATGGAAATAAGCTCAGTTGGAGATAACAGTGGGACATCATTCCCATGGACTGTCTCCTTACAGGACAACATCAGGAAATACAAAAGCTACACAATGTTCAGCATCATTCATCAGAATGGGGAAGGTAAGAAAAGACTCAGGCACCACATATGCATCAAGCACACTCCAGCACAGGATCCACCTGTAAAGCCAAACCAGCTCAGCCAGGAAACTATTAGGACAGTATAATTGACTTCTATTCACTAAGGTTACAGCCTAGCATCCCCCATGGCCTGAGCACCACCCCACTTTTACCAGTAGCTTATTGTTCTCTTTACTGCTCCAGGTTTCCAAAAGACACTAAACCATCGCACATAGCACTATGGTGAAAACTCCATTGTAACTTTTCACTGAAAAGGCTAATGTGTGTACTGCTTCCACATGTGGACACAATTAATTCTGTTTATTTATCATGGTGTTCTTCAAAGCAGGGCAGAACATGCTTTGAAGGGAGTCCAGAGTTCTCTCCCAAAGATTCCCCTGTTGCCATGAGCTTGTCACAGACAGCAACTTGCACGCAAGAGTGTCCTGGGAGGGAAGAGGTTACTGAGCCATAAACGGGTGGCTATAACCATTAACAGCTTTTCCTTAGCAAGGCCGTAAGGGAATCCAGGCTTCCTCAGCAACAGTGTTCCCCTAAGAACAGCCCTTCTCTTCAAGAGAGCGCCGAGCATTTGCACTAGATGCATGGACATTTTTCTCTTCTAGGACCAAGACCTCACAAAAAGCCCCCCAACACAAGCATTAGGAAAGAATACTCTAAAAGACACCCTCATAAGCAACCAATTAGTAGCTTCTACAGATCTTAATAACAACAGTAACACAAGATCTCATTCAATAGGCATTTACCCAGTGTTCTAGAGAAAGAAAGATTAATGGAAGAAACACATGTAGCAGAGAAGAAACTATAGAAATACCACTTAAAAAGCTTCAACAAGATCATCCTAAAATGTACTAACCTCAGGGTTAGTACACCAAACCAAGGCTCTCATGCACCTATTCGCTTCTTCAAAAAGCGTTCAGGGGAAGTGTTTAGGATCACAAATATCGTTCAGAAATGCACCCCACTACACTTCCTTCCCATCCTAGTGAAATTCTCTCTCCCCAACAGGTTAGGAGCTGAGAGAGAAGTTGGGAGTCTCCCCAGGCCCCACATCAGGAGCAGGCAGGGACTTCTCTTTGCTACTAAGTACATCCCCATTCAAAAACACATTCGACACCGTCCAGCAGAAAACCACTGCAACGTTACTAGTACCAGAGGCACAAGGCACAGAGAGTTCTTACAGTGGGGCAAACCCTAGAGTTGTGTGGGGCCATTGACACTCTGGGGAAGGTTATCCCCATATTGGCCAGGTGGTAACAGAAGGCACAGCTGGGGCTTCCAGGTGGGATGAGAAATACAGGGGTGCTATACGAAGAAAAAGGATTTGTGTGGGCTGCAGGTGAGATGAGGAACAATAATAAGGGTCATGTGTGAGGTAGGAATCTCTGTGAGGACAAAGGACACACGTGGGGGTTCTGTGTGGGTGCGGGCTCCAGGCGGGATTAAGCACAGGGTGGGGTGGGGGCCAGGCCTC
>WEIU01024080.1:293463-372037 GCA_013389925.1 Aegithalos caudatus
GCGGTGCCCCAGCGACAGAAGGCGCCACCGGCGGGGGCACCGAGCGCGGCCCTTCCGGGGCTCCCGGGGGCTGCAACCGCGGGACCGGCAACGTGGCCGGGAAGAAGAGACACCTCTGGTCCTAAATCACCGCTGGGTGCGAGTGCCCAGACAGGCGTGCTCCTTTATGAACACACGCTGTAAACGAGGGAGCCCTCCGTCTTTCCACCTACCCCAGGCACCAGCCTGCTGCAAAGGGCGCTCCACTGAAACCTTTTTTACCCATTTTAATACTATCACTCTTACAGCACTGCAGACTGTACAGTGTTGGCGCTGCACAGAGAAAGGTACGGCACATATTTCACATGCAAGGATGGTTAGGGAAAGATGCTGTTCTTCAGAACTGTCTCCAACTCGTGAAATTACACAAAACCCACAACACAAGGCTGGAAAGCACAGGAGAACAGAAAAGCTCCTTAGACAAAACAGTACTATCATATAAAAAAGCTGTTCAAAAGAACTCTTTCACCTGAGTAAACTCTAATAGTATACTAAAAAGCATCTCCCTCTGGGACAAACAGAAACCCAGCAAAAGGCTGAATTTCTAACTGAATTACCTTGTGCTCAAACGGGGTTACCTACTCACACACAACCTTTCAAAGCCTTCTCTGCTTTTGTTTCTCCTAACACCTGGAAGAAGTGACCAGATGTCTCTGACCACGTCATGAGATGGACATTTTTCCAGAGACTGCACACTAGGATGTAACAGGCTTCTGGCCAGCACTTCAGTGGGATGCAAGAGTGGGGATACAGACTTAGATGTTAACATCTAGATCAGATAGTAAGGCACATAAACCAGGCATAACAAAATAAATGCTCTTTAGGTGTGAGAATCTATCAAGCATGTATGGCAAAACTAATATTTTTGAGAGCACCTGAAGTCTTTCATGCCCTCAATAAATATTCCACAGTTTCAGTTTTACTCTTAAATAGAAAAGGGGGGGAGGGAAGCAGTTAAAATGCTAAATGTTTCATGAAATGGTAGCTCTCATTTTCCTGTTAACTCTACTTCATATGCTGAAAAACAGCACTTACCTAGAAGCAAAGCCAGTAGAGTACACTTCAGGACTGTTAGAAGGATGGGAGATACTACTAACATCCCTGGGATTTATGCTAAACTCAGTTTTTGTTGTCTGCTGTGACTTAGGCTGAAAAATCATCACTCTGTCTTAATTCATAAGCTATTTTAGACAGGACCTTGCACATGCACGAAGTCATAGCAAAAAAGCTAAATAAAACTGCCCTTCTCCATGTCCCCAGTTACCCAGGATCATTGCTCCATTGCACTCCCCAGCCAGCATGAAAGACTACAGTGCCATGTCAGGGCAGATACCAAACTGAGAGTACAGCTGTTACCTCTCCCCTTCACCCAGAGCTGTCCTTCAGTTCTCTGCTACACCTGAACATCAGAGACCAAGCCTGTAGCCCTGCTGGAACAAGGCCAGAAGTAGTTTGCACAGTGAAGCCCTAAAACAGAACTGGTGGCTCTCCAGTACTTTGGTAACAGCACAAAAAAAAAAAAAANCAAATGCTTCAGCAGCATGTTTGAGATGAGAACAATTCTGGATCTGGCCAATCAAGGACAGTACAGTGAGATCCAAAGTCAAGGTGCCCTCCTTGCTTAGCAGCCAACATGGAGCTGTAAATGAGGGGCTCTCATTTAGAGATGACAGGACTGAAGTGCAGCACTAGGTATGAGGGAAAAGTTGTACTCAAATGTTATACACATCAAGCCAGCATGGGAATGGGCAGATTTATCCCATGAACATGCAAGGGCAAGTGTCTTGGACCCAATACAGATGTCTGTAAGAATAAAATGTGAAAATGCAACAGGTAGCTGAATTTTGAGACCTTTGTTCATTAAACTAACACACAGCTGTTCCTGGAAAATCTACTCAAAATAACTCATAAAACCACAATAAAATAATCCCCATTTCTTTGGAGAGTTTCCATCACCTTGCAGCAAGTCTGATAATCCAGCCTTTGTGGGGCACACTCTAAGGGGTCAGTGCCTGACTCACATTAGAGTAAGGGAAGGCAGAACCAAATCAGTGAAGAGAATGAATATTACCTGATATTTCCATAGAAGGGCCTGCAACAAGCACGTGCTCTTTCAAACTGAGTAGGTTTAAGAAAGTTCAGACAGCAAAATGGAAGCATAAAAATGGTAAAAGAAGAAATGTGATGCATATGACTCAAGTGTTTACACGCCACAAAATACTCAGTAATGTCATGTACCCAATTAGGTAAATCTTATCCCAGTAAACAAAGCTTATAGAATTTGAAAAGATAAATGGAACTGACATAAATAGAGACATTGCTAGATGTGTTAACTCATTTTAATCTGAAAACAAGGTAAACCAAAATAAAATTTATGTCAGTGCAGAGGGACAGCATGTACCCAAACAGTACTTCAATGGGACACAGTGGTGCATAAATCTCACCATGGTTCCATTGATGAGCTCACACTGCTAAATAGTAATGCAAATAACATTTTAAAAGTTACCATGAAAATGCTACAGATATTTAAATTTTTAGCCACTGGTAGAACACAGGTATTAGAATGATAGTGAGCTTGAACAAAAGCAGGGATTGCATTTGCTGGAACACAAAGAAAGCTGTGAAAGCCTCATTGAGGTCAGAAGACATTTACAGGGAACACAGTGTCATGTGTGTTTCTCCCTTATTAAATTAAAATGCCATTGGCCTTCTGAAGCACTGAACAGAAATGAGAATATGTTTAGGATTATGGAATTTAAATTAATACCTTCTACTAAAAAGAGGAATGTACTGCGCTCTGATCAGAGAAAAATAAGGTGATTTAACCGACAAGGCTCTTTGCTAGGTATTAAAATAGCATAATATGTATGAGTTCACCAGTTACAAAAGCCAAAAAAGAAAGAAAAACTACAAAAGCTCCAAGAAGAGAATAGCCAGGAAAGGTAATTTCCTTGTGTTCGTACAAAGGCAGTAATAATCTTTCAATATGCTGGGTCTATCTATGCTGTTCTGTTTTCACCCATACTGACTGGTAGTTCTTTGAACATTGTGATGGGTACACAGACAAACAGCTTGTGCAGGTGTGTTATTTCTGGTTGGTTGGGTTGGGTTTTCTTTGCAGGTCTCTGCTCCTGTTGTATTTTCTGGCCAACCACAGGCGGATATGATGAGAAAGGGCCCATTAACCTTAAGAGCTTTGTCCGAGCTGGTGCTGATGCAGAGCTTGGATCTTGTCCCTCTCGCTGTAAATTTACAAAACTCCTTGCACTTGGTGCTCATTTCTTGAAGCTCTCTCCACGGGTCCATATGTGATCAGTGATTCTATATTCTTCACTGGGGGCAGACACCACTCCACAACACCTCTCCTTGCAAGAGCCATTTGAGCAAAATCTATCTATGGGCCAAAAACTCCAGCCCTTTTCAGTGCAAGCCACTGTCACCATTGTGTTCTCTGGGTATTCCTGCTTACCCTTTTCCCGTTCTTTATAAAGCAGAGCACTGCTGACAAGGAGGGATGGTGGGGTTTGCTTCAGGGACATAGCAGCCACGTGCAGCTGCTACTGCACCCAGCTCCACCAAAGCACAGCACAGTCACACCAGAGACAGCAGGAACTGCAGTACAAAGTTTAGGGGTTTGCTGAAGGTCACACAATAAATTTGTGGACAAGTAGGGAATCATCTGTCAGTCCTCATTCTGGTGATTTAATGAGAGGATTAGCCTCTTCCTGATCAGTATAAAATTGCACTCATTATAAGACAAAGATTCTGCTGGAAACTACCATGGACAAAGTATACCACACACTTTCTGAGAGCAAATAGAAGGTAAGACAAAAAAAAAAGACAGAGCTTGATTTTGTACATCAGACAGGAAAGATTAATTTCTCTAGTTGCTTTTCTGAACAAGACTGAACAGAAACCACTGACTCCAGGTCCTGCTGGAAAGACTGACTGGGTAAAATCTCAGCCCCTCTGAGCTCACCAAAGCAGGTTCCAGAGCAAAAGAAAAGATGTCTCATAGCCTTGATCATTTAATAGGTTTATCCTCAGACACATAAAAAGCTTATAGTAATGAGCACTCAGGAGCTGAATTTCTTGACATTAAGAATAAATCTAATATTACATGTAAAGGAGGCTTTGTGTATCAAAGTCTCCAGTATGAATTAGGGAGAAGTGGTTGTTCTGAATATTTTTCAGTACAATGACACTTCCTCAGAACCTGAACTTCTAGAGCATCTCCAAACATTTTGGTAGTTGTATGAGCAGCTCAGAGCAGATATTCTGGAAAAAGAGGCAGACAGACACTGTTCCTTCCACCCACTTTCACTGCCCAGCAGATGCCCTCATCTACAGGATGTCTCACAATGTGTGTAGGAACCCTTGATGGATTTCTCCCCAGCAAATTTTTATACTCCATTTTGGAAACCAGTAATACCACTGGTCTCCTGAATATCTTTTGGCAAGGAGTTCTACAGGTTAATCATGTGGCAGGAAAAAGCTTTAATTAGTTTAAAATTCCTTCTCAATAGCTCCATTTAATGCTCATCTTAACTTAAAAGGTGAGCATTTTAAGATTATATTGTGACATGTTAACTTTACGTTCTCCACAAAAGTCGTGGTTTTATATGATCTCTGTCATATTTCCTTCCTCTATTGTTTCATTTCTGAAAGCACCTGAAAGTGCCTAATCTGTTCCATCATTCCCTGGGCAGCAGCTACTCTTCACGCTCCACTGACCCATCGCTGTTTCCTGTGCCTTTCTGGTTCTATCACATCTTTTCTGAGACGGGATAACTGGAGCTGCACACAGTACTCAAGGTGCAAGTGCTCCAGGGATTTCTAGCACAGCAGGATGATAGCTCCTATTTGCTTTCTGTACCTTTTGCAATAATTTCTGCTTGCATCTGCTGAGCTAGCACTTCCAGAGAGATTCACACTTTCTCTGTGGTCATTTTCCAGTGAGGAAATGGACCCCGGTAGCACCCCTTACCCTGAGTGACCATAATTTTATATANTATATTCAGGTTTCATCAATGGTGAATTACCCTGCACTCCTCTCCAGTTTACACTGTTGTTAGCTCAGCAGATGCTTCTTCTGCAGCTCTTTTGTGTCCACTTCTGTTTCTCTTACTCCAAAGATTTTGCCTCTTCTTCATCCCCTCACTCCTCAAGATCATTTAGGAGCATGTCCAGGGCTGCACATCTCAGTCCCTCTTCACTGGAAATTTCCCCAGTGAATGAGACCTGCCCTTTTTTCTTTAAGGGAAACACCCAGTGAAGAAGCATCTTAGAAATCCAGACTTCTGCCTCACCCTTACCCAGTTGCTCAGGGAACATGAAGGAATTTTGGGGGGATGTTCCCCTGCCAAGGGCCATGCAGCCCCTTACCCAGATGACCAAAGCTGACTGCCAGACCCCCACAGGATGTCTGCTGTGATTTTCTGCAGAGGTAGTTCATGGCAAACGTCCAAAGGTAGCCACATTTGTCATTTGAACCCGAGAGCAGCAGGAGCACCTTCTAGGTGCACCTCTTTGGTGGGTTCAAGTCCCCTGCCAGCTGTTTCACATCTGCAGCCCTTCCAAGGAAAAACATGCTGGAAAGCAGAAGATCTCCCCTCCCTCCAATCCCCCTGGGCTCAGAGGTTATGAGAGAGGAAAGCAGATTAAAGGCTATAATGCAGCCAGCACAGGCTAGATCTGACCCACAGAGCCCCAGTAATTGAGGTTATTAATCCAAGGTAGGCAGTGATGGCTTTGCCTAAGGCATGCCCCAAGTTTTGAGGGCAGCAGATCACAGTTGAGGCAGGGTTTGGAGGTGGGCAGCAAGCCAGCCTGCTGGCCAACAGAGCTCCTGGGCTCTGCCCACCGACAGCCCCTTGGTTCCTCTGCTTTCAGCAGGCAGCCACCAAGGCAAAGCCAGAGCTGGAATGGGTGCAGCTTCCAACTTCAGGATGTGCTCTTGGCTTTCCCCCCAGTTCCCTGCATGAAACAGGATCAACTGGCAGGCTGCTTTCCTCATGTAGGAGTGCAACCAATCCATCCACCTCACAGGGAAAAGTTGTCAGGCTGAATAAAGGGGTTTCTCTGAGGGTAAAAGTACAATAGACCAAGCATGCCAGAAGCCATCTCCCCTTCCCCTCCAGCAAACTCACTCCTGATGTTCCAGAGGGCATCTGAGGTTGGGAACAGCATCTGTGGAAGCACGAGCCTCCCCATCTGCCTACTTCCAGTGACACTTACAGAGCCTTTTACTGTTGTCTAGACCTGAAGTGTACTTATTCTGGCATGCTAATACAACACATGTGGTACAGCCTCATCAAGACAAGCAAGTATTGCCTAACTGCCTGCCTTGGGAATGATGGTACAAGAAACGTTTTCTGCTCCAATTCACAGCTGCTCCAATGACAGAAAAGCCACTATCAGGACACCGCAGTTCAGACCCTCACTCATTAAGTGGCCACCATGGCTGAAGAGTGCACAGGGACATCTGAAACAGATTTCTCTGGAAAGACCACCATTCTGGAACATGCAATTCCCAGACCCTGCAGTGTAGCACAGCTAAGGTTCTTTATCATGCCTACACACAGACTTGTCCCTGCTGCTTCTGAAAAGCAGAAAATGACAAAAACTAGGTATTAAATAATAATATTACAGCACAGTTATAAAGGCTCTATGTAGGTAAAGGCAAATTAATGTTTCAAGAGATTTGAAGATGGGATTTACAAGACCTTTATAAGAGCCACCCTTGAAATCCTGGGTTGTTAGGACAGGACTTTCTACTGGGTACATTTTTTTCCAGGTGTAAAGGTAACTTAAGTTAACAAGACTTTTTACCTGGAAAATTTCTTTTTCTGAAACTCATGTAGTGTAGTCCTCACCAGAATGCAAGAGAGCGAGCAAAAAAAAATCTGTCTCTTTCTCAGAGCACACTATTACTTTCAGGCAGTAGTTTAAAAAAAAAAAATTAATTAAAATTTAACATGTTATTCTCTTTAAAATGACATTTTTCTCAGACCCTGCCAGCTACAAGGCAGAACCACTTTCTCCACCCTCTGCTGTAAGAGAAAACCCAACCTGAGGAACACATTTTGGGTTCCTTTTTGCACTCGACTCATGGTCCAGCATCTTCAAAGGTTTCTATTGTTAGCTTTTCTCTGCAGCCATTAGAACCAGGAAATCTAAATATGCCAAGTTATCATTAATACATAATGGCTCAGGGATTTAAGAAAGGCCCCAAATCTTCTAACAGTTAGCAACACCAGTTTGCAATAAACCACACCAGTGAAAGGTACCATGGCTGGCTCCAGGGACAGGAATCACTGCTGACATGTGACATACTCAGTAATGGCCTTGCCCTGCTTCTGCTGAAAACACAGCAGTGCCAGCCCACAGGCAGCTCAGAGTGATTATCAGCACCTGGAAAACTCTGCTCCCCTGTAAGAAAATAAAAACCCTACTTTCCTCAGCAGCTGAAGATATTTCACTTAAGATGGAATAAAAATTCTAGCAAATCCCATTCCAAAACATGCAGAATCTGACAAATTAGGGAGGAGTGAGAAGGGTTCAAGTCAAAGATGAAGCACTATTATGTGAATATTACTGTGGAGCACAGCAAGAAAGAGGAAGTCAGAAAAGATGGATGACCAATGGGTAGCATTTCAAAAGAGGAGTAAAATACAGGAGGAAAACGCTTGTGTGTGAGCAGATAAATCAGCCAGGCATTTCTTTATCAGGCATTGCCAGAGGCCTTGAAGGTCAAGCACCACAATGATTGTCTACTTCCCAGAAGCAAAGTTCAAAACCTGGACCACACACACGGCACATGTGATGGAGCTGGCACAGCACAAAATGCAGCCCAGCACAATCTAAAGCTGTCACTGCAGCCACAGAATGGATTGAGGAAGGCTTAGAGGAGAGAGGGGTGGGTGAAGAGGATTTTCCAATAATGTCAAAGAGCAGGGGCCAGATTCTGACCTGCTATAACTGAGACTGCTCCAGGAAGTCTGAATTCAGCCCTGCTATAACTGAGACTGCTCCAGGAGATCTAAATTCAGCCCATGCATTTCAGGCACTGATATTTTATTTCTTTTCTAACAGTCACTTTAGGGATGCAAAGCTGAAACTATAAAGCTGAGCTGCTGCTCGGTCAGCATGTGCTAAGCTATTTATGAGTCACTAAAACACACCTTTTCTAATTCTCACCTTAGCTTGTGAATGGCATGGGGCCAGGATGCCTTTTCCAGCTACTTGAGAAAAGTCACCACAGTGTGCTGTGTGCCAGGCTATTGGCAGAGCCACTGCACTGTCTCTGCTACAGGACATGTTTGACCTCCAGCCAGACCTGCATTAGCCCTCTGCCTGTTTACATTGGGACAGTCACAGACATTATCTAAAGAAGTGCCACCCAATGGCAGCAATAAATTTTAGGAATTTCCCTCAAATGAGAGAGCCTCTGCAGAATCAAAAAACACAACTGCAGGCTTGAGTTGTTCCAAGTCCCCAGTGCTGCCTTAGCCCCACACATAATTTCTGTCCCTGCACAAATGATCCTACCAGGTACAGGGGGCTCACAAGTGAGAGGAACCACAGCCATCACTTTCCCTTCCCAAAAAGCTGCATCCTGCAACTCAGCAGTGAAACAATAGTTACAATGGGGGAAAATGTCCAATTAAAGCACAGCTGTTCTGAGCCAGTTCTCATGTGTCATGCATCCACATCCTCAGACCACTGACAAAATTATTTCCTTGCAGCTGGCATTTACTTAAACCCCCAACACAGAGGCAACCTCGACTATGCAGCATTCAGGTTCACATAAACCTTGCTTAGATGTTACATCCCAGCAGTGAGGATTCCCTTTGCTTTATCTAGGTATCTTGAAGGCCAGCCCCACATTCAAATCCCTCCACTCACAGGCTTGACTCATTTTTTCTCCATCACTTTTGTTCCTTGACTGTTATCCTGATTCCAAGGGGGATTTTCCATCTCCCACTCCCCTTCTCAGCCAGCTGCTGTGCACAGATTTAGCAGGATGACTCAGAACCAGGGAATGACAGCTCAACATTTTCCTGCTATAGAGCAATCACTGTCTCTCTCCAGAAGGAGCTTGGGTCAGGACTGGGTCTTCTGTGCAAGGGAAAGGGAAGCAATGGTTGCTTTTGGAGGAAAAACAGACCCACTTTGTGGGACCTCCTGCTGCTTCCCTCTGTCACAGCCTCAACTTGTCCTTGCTTAAGTCTCACAGGTGCAGCTTGCTGTAAAATACAAGTTTAGCTGTTTGTTTTTCATGACAGCAGAGCCTCAGAGCCCCTGAGGTCAGTGCCAGGCACTCTGTGAGGCAGCACACAGCACTGGGAGCTGTGAGGAATGGGAAGGCAGATTCCCAAGGGGTTGTCTTTCCTTTTTCCCTGCTGAGTTACAGCAAGTGTCGTGGCCACGTTATCTATTTTTCATTCCCCAGTGCTCAGTGTTGAGCCATAATGAAGCCACAAGGAATCCAGCACCACTGAGCAGTGCACAAAATCACTCTGGCTCAGCTCTGCAGAGCTGCATGGCACAGAGAGCAGCTCTGCAGGAGGGAGGGTCTGATACCAAGAATGATCCCTGGTTTTGTACGGTACAGCCCCAGAGCTGCAGAGATAGGGGAGGTGAGAGCAAGGCAGGGCAGGGCCCCTTGCTCCTCACCCTGGCCCCTCAGTCACCAGCCTGGGTACAGCAAGAGCTGTCAGGCAAGGCCACAGACGTCCAAGGTGGTTACTGCCAACAGCCAGCTACACCAGGGCAAGCAGGTGGAAGCAGAAGGATCTGTCTCAGGGTGATGCTCTCAGAGGACAGATGGTCAAAGATAACTTCTGAAAGAGTGCATAAGTGGGACTCCTGGGCCTCCACACAGCTGCAGTAACTCAGCTGCCTTTCCCCAGACCTGAAGCATCACTAAACCTGGCAGCTGGGGAGAAGAGCTTTTCTGCCAGAGCTCATGGATGTGCACTGGACATGCAGTGAGACATGCAGAGGAGCAGGCATCACTCACAGAGACACCCAGGGATCCCTCCTGGTGCTTGGCCACCTCCACACTCACCACCCTGCCCCTTGGCAGAGCTCCCCTGGGCTCAGGCAGGGCACAGGAGCTGTCTCTTTGCCCATTTATCCAGACCAGAAGTGGGGACAGTTCTCAATGAGCACAGAACACCAGTCTCCAGGTATAACATGCAGTGCTTTTGATGAGATAGAACAGACAACAGCTTCACTTGTACACCATTGGGGCAAGTGTCTGGTAATGGGCCTGCATTAACACCAAGTAAATTAACAATGAGGTACAACCTCGGAGCTGACATCTGCTCCAGCCTATGGGATGGGCTGAGCAGCTAAAACTGGAACAGAGCAATTCCTGGGGAACAACTCATAGGGGAAAGCCTGTGCTGCTCTGTCAGGGATGCAGGCAGCAGTGCCTGGATAATCTCATTTTAAAGTATTTTTCTGCTCTTGCACAACTTGCTTTACCAGTTAGGTACTCACCCTGTAGAAACTGTTGGGCCATGTCTCTGATACCCCGTAATTTTTTTCCTCATAGTGCCACTCTCACCAAGGAAGGTTTTGTGGAAGATGCCTGCTGAGGGCAATTATCATTTTTCTTGGGGATGTTTATACCAACTAGGGTTGATGGAAATGGGCACTCGGCCATCCTGCCATACAGCAGCTGTGTTTGCACTGCACTTCACTGAAGACCTGCTATTTACATCTAATATTCCAACTATTCCAACTTCCTTTTATTCCATGTTACAAGTTTCATATTTCCTCACTATCTCTTTTTAAGTTCTGTTAAGATCCCACAGTTCCTGTTAAGATTTTACACACCAGAAAAATTCTGCTGAAAAAACAGCTCAAATGAGCAGGTGATAGTTCAGCCCAAGGTCAGGGTAGTTAACACAGACACGAAATTCTGTGTGTATGAGGCTTCTCTCTTAGCACATCACAAAGCATTACAGAAGACAGAGCAGCTGCCATCCACTGTCCTAAGGGCAGTAGCCTTGAACACCCTTTCATATTCTTAGTGCTGTCACAATTTTCCTACCCCACAACTGCTCTTGAAAAATAGGAGAGAATCCTGGTGGCTGGGACCAAGGATGCACAAGGATGCTGTTTCTGCATGTGGTGCAGTACAGCAGTTTTGTCATGTGGGAGGTCCAACCTGTCAGCATGCCTCCCCAGTCTTCCTTGGAAAAGGGAGAACAGGTTTATTCTGAAGGCTTTGGCTGATTCTTATTCCTTATACAAAAACAGTCTAAGCATCACAAGGGTTTACAGAAGCTTTCCTCGTTGGTGGTATAGAGTTTAGCAGCAGACTTTCTGCATACTTAAGGCTTAGAAATGATACTATCTGTTTCTAAGACTACAGGCAATACTTTCCTGTAGTTTAATGGTTGTACTGAGATGGGTCCTTGACTGCTGGCAGCAGTAGGGGTCACTGTAGTGTGTGTTAAGTGGGAGAATTCAACTAAAAATAAAAATCTAAGGGAAAAAAACCAACAAGCTGAAGCATCTTGTGACAACTCACCCCAGAAGCCCTGTCAATCTGCCAGGACTGCATTACCCAGGAGTTGTGAGTGAAGCTAAACTATCCACCATCTAATGCTCAAGAGCTCTTTAACCCACTCCATCTTCAGCTGCTTTCCGTTGCTGGCTGCTTTTAACCTAGTTTTCAACCTCCAGAACTCTTATTTCTGGCTGCAGCTTTCATTAGCAGAGATATACTCCCCATTCAATTCCTTCCAGAGATGTAGGCTACATCCCCAAAGTGCCTTTTTGGGAAAGTTGTCTGATGCACTTGCAGCCAGAGGATGCAGTGCCCTGGAAAACAGGGAGGAATGTAGCTTCCAAAGTACATTTTTCCCCTCAGTACTAAGAAGCCAAACCCCACTGGTGAATTTTGTAGATGGGATTGTTCTTTCCTAACCAGTTTTTTTTCCTTGCCAGTTTTGTTTCTAAAACTGATGGGAAAAACTGTTTTTTAAAGATTTGGAGGGCTCTTCTCGCTTTGTCTCTTTCCTTATCCTTTTTGAGTGGTTGGTGATTCTTTGCTTCTTTCTCTACTTTTTCACACCTCCATTATTGATGCCCCTCTTATACAGGCAGCTGGGGAAAAAACAGCTTTCAGGAAGTCCCAGTGATCACAGATATGCCCTCATCCTCAGCTTGCAAAGTGCTTTCTTGCTGAACTGCCAGAAATACTGATTTCCTGAAATACTCATGATTTCCTGCAATAAAGTTATCTCCTTTCACTACACAGACAAGCTGTACAAGGGGGAATGCAGCACTCTGGGGTCCCCTCTGCAGAGATGCTCACACACACCTTGTGACCTCCCTTACTGCCTGACTTTGAGGCTGTCAGTCTGCATCTTGTCTTCCTCCAGAACTAGCTGTGATCTGACAAGATCAAGATGGACACTGAAAGTGATTTTAAAATGTAAAATACTTCAGTGGAAGCCTTCTCAGTTTCATGCCATTCCATGCTATCTATCCCCTTAGTCTTCTGGGAAAGAGGGTACAGGGCTTTCAAAGGCTGGGGCACATGCTTTCTTTCCACAAGTGTCCACACTCTTTTATTGTCAAGTGAGAAGTTTCCCTAAGAAGGAGGGATGTAAATTGTCTCTAGTCCCAAAGCCTTGTACCCATGTCAGCAAAGCACTACACTTGGCTATTGAGGTCTGCTGGGAGACTGAATTTATCAGCACAGACACCCTGGCTGTGTAATTACACAGCCTGCAGTCTTGAAGCTGAGTCCAGCCAGCCCAAAACACAGCCCAAACAAGTTTGCATCTGGCTGCAAAAGATCTTGTAAGACATACCCATGACTACTGGCATCAGCTCAAAACACTTCTTTGGTTTAGAAAGCATCAGTGCCAGAAGATAGATTGGGTATGCTGAACATCAACAGCAGAGCTGTTCCCACAACAGCTGTGTACGTTAACAAATCCTTACAGTCCGCCTTGGCAGAGACGCTGAGGTTGGCATTTCTGTCCCCACTTCACAGGCAGGGATATTGCAGCAGGACTGGAACAAGCAGCTCCCAGAGCCTCATACAAGCAGCCCACAAGGCCATGGAAGGAGCTGTGTTACAAGTGGCTTTGCACTGAGGACTCTTGGTGCCATGTGCTGGGCTCAGTGCCCTGCCAAGAAGAGGCAAGACTGAAACCCAGGAGCCTGTCCCACACCTCCACACTGACTGGCTTCCCACCATCTCCTGTGGGGTTTTGAGTGGCTTTAAAAACAGCAAGTTTTGCTTGATCGAGGTCAAGCCACAGAAAAAGTTTGGGCATCAACTATCACAGCATATTCTGTGGTTGAAGTAACCCAAATCTACTGCATCCCTTTTTCTTTCCTTCACCTGAACCACAAAAAGCTGTTTTCCTTTAAGACGGCCTTATAGCTGGGCTTACTGCCTGCCAGGCTTGTGGTCATACTCTCTCTCAGGGCTTTTGTAGGCTAATCCAGCACAAAAGGCACTGGCTGCTCTCCACTCCAAACCTCTGCCAAGTTGTGAGATAGATGGAGATGCTTATAAAACATATCATAAATTGGAACAGTGTAAAAAGCTAACAATTGTGCTGAATGTAGCAGCCCAAAGGACCTCAGCACAGCTGATTTACCAAAAAAAATGCACTCAAAATATTTTTCTAATTCAAGAAACTTCTCATAAAACTCAACCTGTGCAAGACTTTTGCAGTAAGATCTCATTTGAAAACCTGCATAAATTGTCCCCAAGTGTTTGCTTTAAGTATGTAAACACTAGAAATATCCAGTGCAGACAAACACTGAGGGAAAGTACACAAACCCCCTATCATACCCTTGAATTGCTTCTTTCATGTGCCTTCTGGGTGATGAGTTGGTGATTTCACATCCTACCCCTCACCTACACCCAGTCAATAGCATTTACAACATTTCATTTTTACAACCAAGGTACCTCTCAGAGCTCCACCTGGTTGGCAACTCTATCAAGAACATGAGTCCTACACATGACAGAGTTCTGGCAACACAAGGCTTGCCAAATGCACAAAGCAACAAAAAACCCCAAAACTAGAAGCTGCAACTAAACAAAGCAAAATTCAGAAGTATTTAATGTTGAAGGTGATAAAGCATTGGAACAATTTAACAAGGTGAACCTTCCATCACTGAAGTTTTAGAGCAAGAGGGGATGTTTTCTTTATTCAGCTCTGCACTTCAAGCAGGAGTCAATTGAGGGCAGTCCTGTGACTTGCACACCACAGGAGGTCAGACTGAAAGATCACAAGAGCCTCTCTGACCTCATAACCCAGGAATTAATACCTGGGAGGAGCTTCTTGTAAAATCTGTCAAACCACTGCCCTTTAAATCCCTACCTACAGCTTCTCTGCTATGAAGTTACAATGGAAAATCAATTAAAGAGCGGGGAAAGTGGAAAAGGGAAAAAACAAGAAGCTAGTGACTGATGAAGGCACAGTGAAGGAGGATGGAGGTTTGAACACTGCCCTTACACCAGGCTGAGCAGGACCTGTTCTGACCTCCTAGAGATCATGGGAGGTTGGCTGTTACTGATTTCACTGGTACTCGTGTCCTCTGCAGGTAAGTAGAGGACAAGGGCTTGCATTCTGCAGGACTAGGAAACTCCCAAACACTGAACAGCCCCACTACAGACAGCTGAGCTACAAAGCTATTATTCTTTCATTTGAACATCCCAACCAAGCTACCTTTGTGATTATAACTGTGAACCAAAACAGAGTGCATACAAACAACAAGAATACCAACCCAACCCAGAAATCAAACAAAAAACCCACAAAGCTGCTGTTTCATTATTATTATTGTACTGCTGCCTTGAAATCAGAGAAAATATAAACCTCCATCAGTACATCTGCGTTCCTCAATGCAGCTCAAAAAGCTGGCAGGGGACTGTACAAGGAATGGAAACTAGACTGCACAGATCCTCAGGAAGCCACCAGAGGGTAGCAAAGCATTTTAGAGAGCAGCTGACAGAAGCCCAGGCAAAGCAGCCTGATCTGTACCTGCATCTCCCTCCTCACTTTCTGGTTGCTATTTCAGTTATTCAGGAAAATTACATTTTTATTCATCCCTTTCCTTTCCATTTTCAAAATGCTGCCTCGCTTTCTTCGCAGATGAGAAGGAAAATTTATATTTCAATTATTCCTACCCTTCTCCCTGAAAGAAACTTCTTTCTCCCTTATTTTCTTCATAGTGTCTATATCCCTACCCAGCCAACCCTTCCCTGCAGCAGCGGGCAGCAAGCCGTGTCCTGTGGGAATGGCCACAGGTTCAGTGGTGGGGTACCACCCTGTGAGGAGGTCAGAGGAGGGGAAGAGGGTCAGGAGAGCAAGTAGCTGTTTCCAGCAGTTTCAGGAAACTGGTTACACCAGTAGCTCCCCACATCGGGAATCTGGATTGGCCCAACATCCTTGCTAGTACACTGTTCAGATAACACCCTGCATTGTTGATGGCCAGTCCTAAGGTTTTGATTGTTTCAAAGCTGTTAAAAGCACAGGAGAGGAAGACAGGTAATATTTTTGTAATGCCTTCCTTGCCTCTCCAAAAGTCCCCATTCTCCTCTTTGCCGATTCCCACCCCAGTCACATGGAAAGCTCTCAGCTCCACAAGCACCTCAAGAATCCAATAAACCAACCTCATCCCGATATCCCTCGTGCCCTCTGTTGAGTATAGGAGTAGGAAGACTTCTACTAACATTATTATTATTATTACTTTATTTTAAGGTTCTTGTGTGTTAATTCTCAAGCCAGGATGCAGGGAGTCCTGTTGTCCTGCTCTGGGAAGCTTAAATGGGGAAAGGAGACGAGACAGTAGCACGGTGGGGGGGGGACGGGGGGACAAGAGTCTGGCTTTTAAATAGCTAACTTTTCCATGCACAGTCTGCAGGAACCCAAAATAGCTCCTGAATATTTCAGCAAATCATTCCCAATAATTAAAATTGTGATGTGTTTTCTGTCAATCCCAAATGCAGTGAAAGCCTTGAGATATATTATTCACTACAAATTATTCATCCAGCTGCACTTGCAGAGTTGAAAATTTCCGTTCCCTTAGACCTAAGCGCAAAGAAATCCTCCAGCCCCTAAACTACAAAGTCTTTCATGCCTGCCCGTTGCTAAAAAATACAACAAACTAACCTCCCCTGATCTATCCTATTTATTTGTTACAGGTATGTCTTAGCCAGTAGGTTAGCACTGTAGTGCAGCTGACACTTAGCACTGATTAAGTTGTATCTGTTCAGTGTAGCTGCTTTCACTCCCTATAATAGATAGGTCAAAGTCACTAAATGCATTTTCCACAAATTGTACCCCTAATTGGAGTACCCCACTTGCTCTACCCAGGTGCTGTGCCAGACCTGAGGATCAGCCCTTTACCACATTGTCAGGAAGCAATGGGAAGTAGAGGAAAGGTTCTTGCAGGCTTCCAGTTCTGGGGAAAAGCTGCTGCCTCTGTAGAGAACTTGATTAGCAGTCCTGCCCCAACAACAGCAGACACCTTTGCTCACAGGCTCCCCAAAACAGACACCAAAGCTAAACATGCCAGAAGCATCACCCTCTTGTAGTGCTGTGAAAAATCTCTGGCATTTTTTAAATCCAGCCCAGCAGCTCACTCCTCCATTACAGCCTCTGCATAAATTACAAATGTGAAGCAGCTAATGCTCAGCACAAGAGCACAGTCTGGGCAAGATGCATTTACAGACCTTTTTAAATAAAGTACACAATATATAAAGGTGTTTTCATTCTCTTGTAGCTGAGGTCAGGAGACCTCAAAGGGACAACATATTTTGGAAGCATTGAGTATCCTTGATAGGGTACTCAGAGCATGGGTATCTCAGTTTGAGATTCACTGTCTGTCCAATATGTCTGGACATCTTATATGAATTAATCTATTATTACAGATCATTCAACCAAGTTCTCCTTGACCTGCAGTCTGAGACATCCTGGGACAAGACAGGGAGCTAAAACAGGCCCTTTCTCAGTCTGTTTGAAGGTACAGCTGTTAAGAGGATACAACTTCTCCCCATGATTAAAAGGATGGTTATTAGGAGTGATGCCACAGGAAACCCTGGAGAATCACCAACATTCCCCTTTGCAAAAAACTCGCAATATGGGGAAACATCACATTGAAGTCACAGTTTCTTGTTGAGCACTTCTCCTCCTCCTCAGTGACGTTGTCATTCCAGAATGTCACCTTGATGGAGAGAACAACTTCTTGAGAGGAGTCATCAGCTTGGAGCAACAAAAGCCACCTCCTTCAGAAATACACCCACAGAAGCGTGCAAGGCCAGGACAATAACGTCATGTCAGGGCGTAATTAAAACTCCTGAGTAGTTACAGCTCCTCACTGACAGTCTTTTATGTAACGACTGAATGCAATCAAGGTAACGACCTTCCCCACACTGACATGTCTGCACAAACACACAATTACCACAGAGATGGAAAGGAGCCTGGCAAACATTCTGCTCCGGGAACAAGAAAGCCAGCTAGGAGGTCCCGAGCCCTTTTCCAGCCCTTCTGCTCCTGACTTCTTCAGGACATTGCGTCAAGCCCTGAAGGCAGGAACAGAGGCCAGAAGGTGCTTGTACATTAATAAGTCCTCTGTGCCCAGCAGATGCCCTTTCTTGGCAAATGCTCCCTTTCTATAGAAGATCAAGCACGTGTTGTTGCACAACTGACTGGCAATTTTACAGAACAGGCTTGGATCGGCTTTCTAGGGCACAGAGACATAAGAGAGATATTGACAACATCCTAATAAACAAACAAAAAATTATAAAGACAAAAAACTATCTGTGGTTTCTCACTTAAGAAACATCCACCCTTAGAATCCTGTTTTTTCCTAGTCTTTTTAGCTCTTGCAGGGTCAAAGTGGATAATCAATAGTAAGCAGGGAAAGAGGATCAAATCAACAGAAAGAGTTAAGTTTGCATAACAGAAGTTGCACAGAAGTGCTGTGGGAAGACAAAGGCATTCATATTCAGATCTGAATTAGTGAGAACTATATGAAATCTGGACCAAAGGATAATAAAAGCAAAAGTCTGCTAACAGTGGTTGGATCACATGTGTTCTCATGGAGCCTGTCTGGATGACTCAGACAGCAAGATTTTAGACAAAGAGGGTTTCTTTACCAAGAACAAGCCTTGGTAAAGATAAATACCAGCAGCAATACAACACACAGTACTCTTAGACAGCATTGTACCTGTTCCATTCACCCTTTGTCTTGTCCTGCAAACACTGCACACAGTCAAGGCCTGCAATGCCAGGAGCACAGCTCTGCCCATGTGGACCGACAGGCAAGGATAAGTCATGACTGGCACTGTGAGCTCTTTGGGAGCCCTCTCCTGTAAAACTTCTAAGACTTCATCATAATGGAAGTTACCCTGCCAAAAAATTCCCAAAACACACAGCAAGAAGAGAGCCTTTACAGCTATTTTAGTCCTTGCATCTTTGAATCACTGTACTAATAAAGATTCTCCAACTAAAATTCTTACCACCAACTCAGTATCTAGTCCTAGGCTCAGTTTTCAATCATGTTGGTCTACAGGCTGTAATAGCCCTCCTTGCACTGGTGCTCCATCTGCCCACTCTAACATCATACATTTCTTGGAGAGGCTGAAATGGCACTAAATATCATTGTCTGGCAACTGAACTTCACCATGAAGTCTTTCTGAAGGAAGGCCTGTTTGTGCCTTCAGTCAACTCACAGATGAAGCTGTTTTGCCAGCATTGCTGGAAAATGCTTGTGCTCCTGCTGAAAGCCTGTGTCAGGCTGGACAGTGGAGTGTGAGGGACCTCACCATCCTCCTTTCATTATGACATTCTCTACAAAAATATGCCATTGGGCCTGGGATCCCCCCACCCAGCTTGGAAGAAGTGCAGTAGTTTGGCTGGCTGGGGAAAAATGTTCACATTTCCCACTAAGAAAAATTGTGTGAGAAAAAAGCATTTTCAGAGCATGTGGTGTAACAGGAAAGGATTGTTCAGATTACCTCAAGAACTGATACTTGCCTCTACTAAAACTCTATTTCTGTTCAAAGACCTGCTTGCAAATTCTGAGAGGAGATAATACAGGATTTTCTTATGGTATTTCAGATTAAATGCTGCATAAGAAATGCAGTATCCTCAAGATGTCATATCTATAAGCTTCTGATTCACACTTTTGCCATTTGGGGATATTAGGTACGATTCTATTTTTTAATGACGATATAAAAAATCAGAAGGAAAAAAAATCCAATTCACAATTCAATCTGTCTAGCTCAGTGTGCACTGACTCCAGGTTCTACAATAACATCAAGCTGTGTGCTTTCAACAGCAGCTCCAAGTGCATTCAGCATCAGACGGTGGGGAAGGCACAGGCTGAGACAGATGACACCCAAAGCTTTTCTAATGCATTAAAACCTTTTTGTCTTAAATTGATCCCATCTCAGATATGCTGAGTGTTCAGTCTCTTCTGTTTCTGGCTGACTTAATTATAACTTTTGAACTGGTAAAAACTGTGATATGAAGCTTTGTAAATGAGCATTTTAAAGAGAAAGTGGGATAGAAAAAGACTTAAATCAAAAATGTGGGGACAACACACTGGCTGCATCCATACAGTTTAAGAGTCTCAAACACAGGCACAAGGCTCTGCATCACTTGAAATGTGAGTTATAGTTTAACCTCTGACCAGCCAAGCCACTAAGCCAGTCTGGCACACCAGATGGTGGGCATCAAACTGACCCAAAGCATGCATAGAAAATACCTCCTGTATTCACAGTCCCAGACCCCATATCTACATGAATAAACTGTGTCAAAATTCCCTTTCACACCTCCCACAGCTCCCTTTCCCTAGGTCCCAGTTTTACTTCAGGAGGTTTTCCAGAACAGTTTTGGGTTTTGGGGGTTTTTTTTCCAGTATCTGTTTGTACAAGCAACAATTTTCTTGTGTTTTCTTAATCAAGGGAGAACTTAGAAGAACAAAGGCTGCTCTTTCCTAATGCATCATCTTCCCAAACAGACCAAACAAGGTCTCAATGTAAAACCACAAGATTTATTTGTACCTATCAACATACCAATAAATGCACAGAGAATAATCACAGAAATAAGGAGCTTGCCACCCTTCCTGAGTGCCTTCCAGAGATGTGGTGTACTCCCTTATACCTGTGGTGGTCTCCAAAGCTCAGTATAAATCACTTGGTGTGTGAGACAGTGGGGAAGGGCATCTTCAGAAATGTATGTTCAAAGGAATTAGGAAAGGTGATAGAGAATGACAGCCACAAAGATTTTCTTCCTCCTTCTCAGTAGAGACAGAATTGACTCATCTTAGTACAGTACCACAGTCCAAAATATTACACCTATAGTTGTGGGGTTTTTAAGCTGTATGTTTTACATGTAGAAAGAGAGCATGGAAATAAACTTGAAAAAAAGTTAACCATTCCATGGCCCCAGTTCAAACTTTTTTTCCCCTCTGCAGATGTCAGCATGCAAAGTGGGATCCCAATTTAACCAAGAGCCAACCTTGGCATCAAACAAGTGCTGATACAACCATATGGTTTGAAAGAGTTTTCTCTCCTTCTGCTAAGTACCCCCTCACATCTTGTGGAGGACGTGTCTTACAACTATTATCAGCAGCAATTATAAAAGGCATCTGCCTTTAGTGATAAAGAGCTGGAACTGATGTGATGAGGTGCAGGGAAGGCTCCAGGCTGGTGGTGCTTCCTGCAATTCCCATTGCTTACTGAGGACACCAGCACATGGCAAAGGATCTATTTAAATAACTCTGCTGCAGGCAGTGGGATGTGGGGTAGAGACAGGTGACTGAGCTGCAAGGGAAGGGGGGGGAAATGGAAGGGATGGGGGTTTTGGGAGCAGCAGAGGGAAGTGAGCAGGTATTTAGGCAGAGGGAAAACACAGGATTGGGGATGCAGAGACACTCCAAACACTTTCCTGGTCTGTTTCAGCTTCTGCCCCACCAATCCTGTCTGTCCCACACAGCCAAGTAGAAGGCTGCCCTGCCCTTTTTCCTCATCATGAGCTCTTCTCTAACTTCAAGACTAAATTCATTAATGTAATCCCAACAGTGACACAACACCTCCTGCACATGATCATCAAGACTTGTAAATCATTTACAAGGACATGAATCCACTGCCATCTGCACACAAAGGAACTGCTCACTCTCTAGCACTCATGGATGTGTTGGTACCTCTGGGGAAGGGAGAAGGTGAGATGGGGACAACTGTAGGGTCATGCTGGGAAGCTATTGCTGTGTGGTGGCTCTTTGGTGACTCAGGTAACAAACTGAATATATCAGATTTAATCAGTGGGTGCTAACAGGAATCCCTACTGGCAGGTGCAGCAGAGAGGACAAGCATCAGCAAACAGGTATAATAAAGCAAGGTCTCAACAAAAAAGTTAGCCCAGACAAAGGCTGCACATCACCTCTGACAGCCTGGTGTCACAGTGGTGGGACATGAAGCCTCAGGACCTTCAACCCATGTCTCTGTGGAGCCATAACTAGCCTGAACTGGAGTAAATGAGATGGTTTTCCTTGACTTTGGGGCTCCAAAAAGCATGAATTTCCATGGAAATTAAAGAGAAGCCAAGGTATCAGTAACTCCTTCCCACATTGCAGAATCTCATTCTGCTCTCCACTTTCAAAACCTTAAAAATCTCAGGTACAGTCTAGGAAGCATCTGCCTTGATTTCAAACAGGGCAGAGATCTACCACCAAGCCAGATAAAAAGCAATGGGCTTCTGAATGGATGCCACAGGCTAAATTAATTGAGCCACTGATTACACAGACGAGTACACAAGGCCAGATCTCATACCAGGGGATTGCACCATTTGAGTGGCAATATCAGCATCTGGAGGGTGTGTGAATTCAGCTCTGCAATAACAAAGCTGTGCAGAGCTCAGCAGGCCAAGGCCATTAGGGCACAAGTCCCAGGCAAGTTGCTCAGCCTCTGACTTTGCACACACAGAGTTACATCACTCACAAGATAAACTTCATAAAGTTTATGAACCTTGCAGGATGACAGAGATCTACTGCAGCACAAACAACTCTTCAGGGCTTGTATTGGCAGAGATGGGCCCTTTTTCAATGGGAATTTTAACTGCAGTTTTGACCAAATACTTCTGCACACAAAGCAAATATGTACAAATCACAACTACTTACAAACCCTAAACGTAACAATATCATCATATTTAGTCACATATGTCACTTTTAAAGGCACGCTCTATTTTTCCTGATATATTTACTGAATATTAGTGGAAGATTTCTATTTGAAGTTCTTGTATAGGGACTTTCGTCCACCCAACTCCTATAATTTAAGTTCTTTTTTAGAATTATTTTTAAAATACTTGTTGCTTTAATAGAGAGTAAGAGTTACAGAAGTATGTCTTCCTCTGGAGATTCTCCCTCCTCCTTCAACGGGGAGAAGGAAAATGGTCATTACAGGTCTCAAGACTACTTTTCCTTGGGTACTGCCCAATTCCCAAGTATCTATGCTGCTTGCACTCCTGGACACCGTAAGATTACAGCATCAAATCATACAGAATAGATAAAGAAGTATAAATTTGGAGGCCTATCCCAGGAAACTCAGGAACTGGTTTGCCATTTCACAATGCTAAACAGAGTGAGGACAAAGGAATAAAGAGGTGACAGACTGAGACAAACTTTGGTGTGAAGCGGGACAGACCAATAACAGCTGTCACTAATTGCCATTCCCCTTGGGCAGTCCTTAGAAACATCAGGAGTGGCTTGAATTGCTTTATTGATATTTACTCTGCCTTCACCCTTGGTGATTTACACAAATAAGAGATTAGAGGAAGGAAGGCAGGAAGAGCAGCAATAGCAGGAGAGGAGAGGAGGGTAGTTAGTGCTGTGAGGATTCAGAAGATCAGTAGGGTCCTAGTGATGAGGCAAAAGACAAGAGGAAAGAAAAAGTCTGACATGCATTTAGTATTTCAAGCACAGAAAGGTTCTTACAGCCAGGGATGCTGAAGCGAGACTTGCTTATTATTATGACTATGACAAAGCAGAAAAAAAATGGAACACACATTGATTAAAGCAGCAGGCATCTCCCTTGGATGCTGAGACTCAGCAAGGGGCTGCAGCTTCCCAAGGAGGCAAGCATTTAGATTTCAGCTATTCCGAGACATGGACCATATGTTGGGGCCATCTGGAGACTGCTTTATTTGATGGATGTCAGATGCCTCCAAAGGCACCAGGGAAGGGAGATGAAATATTGGTAACTGATTGATGCTGAGGGCGCTTAACTAAAGATGACCCCACCTCTACACAATTCACACCTGCTCCACAGAGGAAGCTCAGAAATTGCCTTCCCAGTGGAGATGATCACTTCTATGGCTTCCAGAAGGCAGTGGCTCCTGACAAGGCGTGCAGCCGTCATTTAACTGGCACAGCTGGTGAACCCAGTGGGATGGCCCTAAGTGTGCTCAGCCAGCACTCAACAGCTCACCCGTGGCACCAGCTGGAGTGCCCCATTCAGCACCAGACCTGAACTGTCACTGCACCATCAAAGGATGTGTTGTGTCAAGGGATGAAGCCCACGATGCCTTCAGAGGCCGCCCTGCTCCTTCAGCATCTCTTGAGGAGCCTTGCCAGGAAGAGAAGCTCCACTGGAGCACCATCACAGTACAATGCAAAGATGCAGAGGAGAGGACACCCATGTAGCAACTCCTGGCTGACAGCTCTGCAGCACAGCTCATGAGGGACATTTTTCTTTCCTCCCCAAAAGACAGGAAGGCAAAGCCCTGACATGGACAGGTCAGATAGAAAAGACATGCCCCTGTCTAAGACACACCAGACCCCTGCTTTGCAGTTAAAAAACCAAAATGAACAGCAGCAGAAAACCCCCAAAATGCAGACACTCTTGAAGGCAGGCAGTGTTTCTCTGTGTGAATATGCTTCATGTCTAGCAGACACCAGAAGAATTTAGCTTACAAAGACCAGCAGGTAGAAATCCACCTGCCAAACCCTAACCAGGCCTTTCACTGAGACCTGTGCAGAGAACTGGGTTTTGTGTTGCACCAATAGCAGGTGAAACAAAGCAGAATGCCCTGTCTCTGTGCAAGCAGAGAACAAGCAAAAAACCCCAATAAACACACCTATAACAGCAGCTTTCAGAAAGCAGCTCACTAGACCTGCACTTTGTCTCTGCCTGCAAAAACAACAGCAAAGACTTTCCTCCACAGCATTGAACACCAGAGCTTGGGAAATCATCTGAATACAAATGCTCACTGCTGTCAGAATATGGATTTTGCATCCAAGGGCAGAGTGTAAAACGCTTTTACAGATCTTTCTAACAGCCTCCCACCAACCCAATGCACAGTTTTAATAGTCCCTGGGATTATGGTGCAGGAATTGCTGAATTATAACACCAGGGCTTGGCGATGGGATGCTGTCTCTGTGCTCTGCTTCTCAGAGGAAGTTGTGAGGCTGTCAGCACCCTCACTGCCACAGCCTAAAACACTGTGCAGGTTTTCCTCACTGCTTGGGGGTGCGTGATTGCAATTTCCCCAGTGTGATCCAGAGACTGGGAAGTGCCTGACAAACCCTGATTTCCCATTCATTGCCAAGTGGTGAGCACCAGTTCTTTGTGAGGGCAAACTGAATCATTGATGGAGAAATGGCAGTCAACACTGGCTGAGAGTTGGCCTCTGCTCTGCAATCTCCTAGGGATATACCTCTGGAAAGAATGTGGAGGCAGCCCCCACCCTCTTGGGGGACTTTGCCATTTACTGTTTGCCCACAGAAGACCTCAGGTAACTGCTGTAACAGGCAGCCAGGTATCCTGGAGTTGGAGGGGTTTGAGTAACAGGTTACATCCTACCAAATGTCTTCATTAGCAGGCAGCAAAACAGTTCCCCTTTATACATCTAGAGCTCCAAGTAGAACAGAGTAAATCCACAGCAAGAGAGTCCTTCCAGTACTCATCCCCACTCTGGCTGCAGCTTGTGCTTTATATCCCCAACTCAGACAAGGACTAGGATCTGGTTAAGTCAAGGGAGAAGAAAGTACAGAGGAAGAATTATAAATATTCATCAGTGTCTCAAGGCTGGAGATCAAGGGCAATTTTATGAGAAAATCATTTTAGAATAAAAAAAGTGAGGGTGTATGCAAATGTGCAAAGCCTCATAATGGCAAAGGAACAACCCTGCCCTTCCTCCTGGATAGGAGGAGCTGAACACATTAACTGCTACCTGACATAGGAACTTTGGAGGCTTACACCTCCCTTTTCTCTCTCCATAAGCTTTTTGGGATGGAGGATGTCTTTAGCATACAATTATGCACCAGGTAAAATCAAAGGAATCTGCTTCAGTTTCTGACAAACCAGAGCAGTAATGCAGGTTTGGATGTAGCTGCGTGTCTGTCAGGCACCCAGTCCCCTGTTGAGCATGGAAAGCAACAATTCATCAGTAAGGGAAGGCTCCAGAGACCCCAGTGCTAGAAGTGAGGAGGTATTGACCAACCTCAATACTCCAAAATAGGGGCTTCTTAATCAGATTTAGAAAAAGTGAGAAGTAAAATGCACATCAGTAGTCTTCATGAGATAATTTACCTCAGACTTTTGGTTGGTCAGCAGATCAGATGGTGATTTATTACCCCTTGGCCTAGGAAACAAAGAATCAGCACAAAAGGTGTAAACTCATAGTAGTACTTAGACCTAATCTACTAACAGAACAGAGAAACATTATTCCACTTGCCAGAAATATTCCACTTGGTGACACTAGTTACCACAAAACACATCAGATAAATGTTGCAACATCAGCTTACCTTTTCAGAAGAGCCAGCCAGACCACTGCAATGCACAGGAGGCAACGCAGAGCAGCCAGAGGTGCTGCACTCATTTCCATGGTGCTGGGACTGATAACTCTTCTAGATCAGCATTATGAACCATGGTGAGTCAGTGTTCAGCTTTACCTTTTCAAGTAATTTCTGCATACTTAAAAGACAACTAGCCTGGAGGAATGCATGAGGAAAATGAAGGCACTGGACAGAATCCTGCTCAGCCAGGCACTCTCCACCTACTCTATTTGCTCAACCACACATAGTATCAAGGTGTAGCACTCACCTGTCTCAGTGAATATTTGACAAATTTGAATTTCTTAAAAATTCCACTCCCCTCCTCCTACCTACCCCCAGGTACTCCCGCAGCACCTGAACCAGGTGAGACCACACACACACAGCAGCAGCTCAAGGAGGGTTAAGACAGCTGCTGTTCTCCAGCTGAATTGTGATCCCTTACTGCAGGTGAGCCATCCACTCTTGAGCATATGTGGCTTGTACCTGGGCCCATGTGTTAAAACAAATAGCATCTGTCTCCCTTCTGCAACGTCCTCTCATCCAGACACTTCAAACAGTGCATCTGGTCTTCCTCCCATTGCAAGGAGAGTCATTAAGTTCAGTAGGTGCAGCAACAGAGTCCATTAAAGCTTACTGTGTACAATTGTTGCCATTAGTGGGAGGTAAACTGAGACACAGAAGGACACATTTTCCTCCAAGGTCATACAGTAAATCTACCGCAGAGCAGAAACAGAAATCAGTGCTTCTCATTTCCAGCCCAGGCTTTGACCATAATTACAAGTGAGAGATGAAATCTGGCTCCCATTCTAGAGGTTGGGGAAGTTCAGGACCCTGAATCTATTCTTGGCTTTTGCTTCCCGCTTCAACGTGTGACTTTGAATAGGTCAAATTTTGATGCCTGTGCATTTGGAGTGACTGGTCATGCTTAGGTTCCCATATATGCAAGATGTATCCATTAATACTGGGTTAGGCAGTTTGTATGCAAATAAAAGCTCTTTGTGCACACGGGGTGTCATTTGGATACTGTCACCTTCTGGTGACAACTAGTTCTTTGTCTGCTGCACCACAGCAGAGAGCACTAACAGCCCTGTCCCTCACTTAGCAGATACCCTGATGACTATACAAGTTCAGGCAAACCAGGGAAACCTGAAGAACACAAATTCCCTTTATACTCTCACTGTGCAGCAGGGAACATGTGCATGGGGGAATAAGCAAGGAACACCTTCCCATCCCTACACAGCTGACCTGCCTCAAACCATCTCCCTCCATGTGAGAGGCTGCACACTTCAGAGGCTCCCCTCCTTGATCAGGGACCATTCTGGTGTTACCAAGACTCAAATGTAAAATGCCACTGTTGCAAAAGACTAGCTCGTTCAGACGAAACTGTTTTAGTGGAATTGCTGTTAAAAATAGAACTTACACAGAACACTGCAGAACAAGAAAACCACATACAGAAACAAAAAGCCACAACAAGGAAAAAAAGAAAAGGAAACAAAAAAAATTCAAAACCAAATCAAACAAAAAAATTCCAAGAAAATAGGAAGAAGTCATGTTTGAGTCCCCTTCTGCAGCACTGCATGTTCAGAGTCCTGCTCTGCCCAGCTTAGAGCAATACTCAGCTGCAATATTCACACATCCTCTCCACAGGTTTTTACACAGAAGCATTTACAGACAACACGCACCAAATCCTGACTGCATTTTTTCTTTTTGCAAGCCAGCCCTCGTGTTTGCTGGCCAGAAGGCCACTGTTATCATCTGTTTACGTGCCAGCACCGCGAGCGTCAGACGCCGGCAGCGCCGGGCACAAATGCAGCCACCCTCCTGTGAGACCTGTCCCAAAAGCTCCTGAGGTCACACAGGTGTCCTTGGGAGACAATGGTCAACATGAACTCTTGCTTCACACCAACCTAAACTTGTCCTCACGGCAAGGACACGGCAAAATTTGTAGATGTGGGTTTGAAGACGTGCTGGTTCTTCTTGACCTCCAGTTCTGGAGACACTCATTTTTCCACTCGCTGACTGCTGTATTTTCACAGCTGCTGAGCAAACTCCAGGTGAAATGAAGAGACTTTGGAGGATTCAACACTCTTAAAAGTCAGCATCAGAGAAACCTTGACCCTGACAATTTCAGGCATAATTTTGCCTTTGAACAACTCCTAGAGCTTCAACCTTATTGACAGTATTTAAAATTACAACACCCCCCATTAAAGCAGCACAGTGAATAAAGGCCACTGTTATCATCTGTTTGGGTCTTGTACCTTACATGGACCAAGACACAGTCCTGAATCAATTCTGATGAAAGCATTCAATCTTCATTTTAACATTTCTAGAAATGAAGAGGTCACCATAATCCTCAGCACCAGATATAGTTCCAATGGCTAATTAGCTTCATAGTTAAACTTCATTTTATTTCTGGTCACAATGTGTCCACCTTTCATTTCAACCACTGGATCTTGCAGTACATTAAAAACTGTTATCCATCTAGATACCAGACAGATCAATTCAGTCTTCAATTAATCACATTCCTGCAGCTTCTCATTATAAGTCATGTCTTACGATCATTCACATGCTATTCTCTGATTTATCTCTGATATGTTTTTCCCCAATATATTTTTTTCTAATTACAGGTATCAGAAACTGCCTCAGGTATTTTACAAGAGATCTCACCAGTGCTAATTTCAGAGAAAGCATATTCACCTTCCTACTTCTCCAGATTTCTGCCCTCCCACAGACAGCATTTGCTGTGCTCAGTTCCCAGCACAGAGCTCCCTGGGCTGGGCTCAGCTGCTGGGGCAGCAGTTGCCCCATCACTGCCCTCCCACAGGCACAAGGGGATGGGAACACAGTCCTCAGGTCAGGTCCTGAGGGCTCTGCTTCACCTGACTAGTGAGTGAGTGACCCTGTGCCTTTGCATACTTTCTGCTTCCCATAAATAGGCCACCCTTCTCAGTTCTCTGTATCCAAATGCCTGCTTTTGCAGGTACCACTCTTTATACCACTCCTTGTGCTAATTCACAGAGCAATTTGATGGCTCTCCACAAAAGACCTGTCCTCATCTTCCTTACCCTTCCTCTAGGTCGCTCACACTGAGCAGTAAACAGCCACAAGCTGACCTCAGACAGACCCCACTAAAAAGAACCAAGAGCTGAACCAGATTCCCTGAACTGGAGTTTGCTACTCTAGCAGCCACATCATGGTCCCACTTGCAATTCTAAAGAATGGACTCAATTTCATAGATTAAGCTATTACTTTTCAAGACTGCCATAATAATGATACTTAACATTCCTGGAGCAATTTACATTTTCAAAGCAATGCAAAAATGTTAATTAACAGCATAGCTTACACCAGCTTGGGAACCTCAGAACTGCTGTTCTGCTGCTTCATTCCACACAAGTATCAGAAATCATTTAACTCACATGTTCCCGGTAATCTTTTATTCTACCAATTATTTAAGCTTAATTTAAGCTTCAGTAACAAAGTGGAACTAAGGATATTAACATGAGCCTTAATAAATTCATGTCATTCTGGTTGTCTATTAAGTGACCAAAGAAAAGTTTGTTTTACAAAAATCTCAGCCTTCATAGAATGTGTTTGCACAATACTATGTGCAACTATGGTTTTCAATAAAAAATTGATAAATTTCAAGAAGTCTGACTTAGAATTGGATCACAGCATTTCTAAAATTCACCCCATTTTCTCCTTGCACAATTCAGTTATAACAACCTTTGAAACTCAATGTAATAGTGCCTTATATTGGAAGAGACTGGCACGAATCCACAAAGGATCATCTATTTATAAGAAAAAAACATCCAAAGGTACTGGCTGACACATTTTATGAAGAATAACACTCCTGCTTTAGGGAATAAGCCAAATATTGGAGGTTAGGAAGATACTTTTCCTACAGAAGCATTGATCTGTGGCTGCTTTGTGAGAGGTCTGGTGAGGCACTGGCCCTTGGACACGGTCATGGAGATAATGGACAAAACCAACCATAAATCTCAGCTACTGTGACAGCTTCCACTAGTTGGCACTTGCCAGACTCATAGCTGGATCTGAACTTCATAAACCTTTAAGGTATTTGGATCCAAATCTTTCTACATTCCTCAGCCTCTGTGAAGGTTGGCAGAGCTAAACAAGCACTTTAAGAAGTGATGGCGCAAGAGCTGAAAATGAAATCACCAAAAAACATCCCCTGCCACAGATCAGGGAAAGGGTTGCCAGTAGCTCTTGAAGCCTAAATTCATCCATCACTGAGAGCAATACACAGCATAAAGCTGCTTATTCAGTGCCCTGCTGAGCATCATCTGTTTACTGTGTATACTGCAATTTTTTTTAAATGTGTGAAAAATGAAAAACTATTTAAGTCCAAATGCTGAACTTGCAGACTCCAGCCTTATGCCAGACAAGATGTTGATCTTTAAGCCTATCAACCTGAAAGACTTTGATATTTAAAGAAGTGGCTTTCTTGCATTGCAGTGTTTGGGTGAGATGGAGCCCATCTGGAGCAGAGCAGGGTCAGCTGCAAGCAGAACTCTCCACAACAGAGACTAAAGCAGCTTGGCCCACTTAAACCCAGCAAAGAAGAATGCAAGAGGGAATATGATCCTCCCTGAGGTATTTATAGGACAGCATTGGAGCCCAGTGCAGATAAATACAGCCAAGAATACACATAACCTAGAAATTAGCAAGGTTTGATCGGCACAAGATGGCTTCAAAGCAGGTTCCCAGCAGGAATATGGATTTTAAGAGGGCACTTGAAGTTCATGAACATGGTGTACAATAAGGTTTTCAGCAAGGGGAGGAAGACAGGGCAGCTGGCCAGAGAGGTCTTTGCCCCTCCTTGGCAGGCATAGTGGCAGGTTGTGAAGATGGAGGAGGATTTTAGTCACATCCTTCTTTATGTGTTTCATTTTTCTCCCAATGGCCCAGCCACTGTCTAAACATTTTTTCTTGGTTTTGAAATACAAATACCTTGAGGGAAGATTCACGTTGATGTTTCTCTCAAGATAATAACAGCTGCTCTCTATTAGTGTTTCTTAGAGATTTATGCTTGCTAAATGCTCAGTCAGCTCAGCACAGGTTTGACAGGAAAAAGAACAAACTAGGAACTCAGGAATTTGTTTAACAGAGAGCTAGAACCAGCTGCAAGTACAAGCCAGCACTGGGGACTTGCATGCATACATGCAGGAATAAGCTTTACTTATGTAAAAGCTCTGCTGTCTTCAATCCTGTGCAGGAAAAAAAAAAAATAGCTACTGCATCTGTTGGCAGTATTTGCAGAGTCTGGACAAAATTCAGGCAGCCAGCAGCAAAGCAGCCACAGCTGAGGATGTCATCTGCATCCAAAGCACCTGCAACAGCCTTTTGCTGCATGAATGAAGCAAAGACCCAGCCGTGACACTGTCCCTGCCCATGGAGGGACAGCTTCACCTCTAACTCAGGTGAAATGCTAAAGCACCACCTCAGTCCAGCAAGAGCTCCCCAGGCAGGAGAGGACAGAGCAGGGTGGTACGTGACAGACGTCTGGGCACACAGGAGTCACATTTTCACATTTTCTACTTAAGGTGTAGCAAAAATAAGGGATCTTCCACTTGGAGACACACTTTCATGCTAGGATTATTCTCTGTGCTTCCTCAGGAAACAATTCCAAATGCCTGGATCTCCAAATCCCAAATATGCACTGCAGATGAGCTTACTGCACAAGAGGCTTGCAGAGAACATTTAAAACCTCTGGGTTACTCCATCACTACTCTCCTTCAGAGAAGCCAGACTGGGACAAAACCAGATTAACTGGGGCCAGTGTAAACCAAGAAAGAAGTGTATTTGGGATTTGTCCTGAGAAACTAAAGTATCACCTATTCAGTCTAGAAAGAGATTTTTCTGGAAAAGTCTGGGCAACATTATTTGTTTTTTGTGTACCACTAGCCCATGTTTCTTCCCAGCATCCAGTCTGTCCCACTTCCCTAGGCAAGTTACAGTATAGGCAGAAAACTGACTTTTCTGTCACATTGACAATGACCTAAAGAAAGCATGCTTGACCCCAGGCAGTCCAACTTTTTAATAAGATACTCTCACACCACATACCACAGCTATGACTTATTTATAAAGCATTCTTGATCTTACATGTTACCAGAATATGTTCCACTTAGCTCTGAAGTGTCTGTTTATTAGAAATCAATCCATATAATTGCCCTGTACATATCTATGGAAGTCACACACATTGAGAGATTTGTGGCTTTACATTAACACCTACACCATGGCCTGAGGAGGCAAAGAGAAGCAAGCACAGGCATAACAAGGCTGTTGGGTAAGTACCAGCAGTACCTGGTTTCTCCCACCTGAGGGGCATGATGTTTTTCTCAGGAGGAGCCCTGGGATGAGCTGACAGTATGTATGGTTCAGCCATGCACTGAAAGGCTGTACATGCAGTGCTGGATCAGACCCATCCTCAGCTGAGCCAGTGATCTAAACATTATATAATTACAGTATTACTTTACAGAACAAGTCATTATACGATTGGCTTCACTGACACTTTGCTTTTCGCCATTGTCCTGTGTACACACCACAGCTCTTGATGCTGTAAGAACAAGTAGGTCAGAGAAGATGGATATGCAACGAGGAAAAAAGTCTGGGTTTGCACCACCCATGAGTAAACCCTCCATTAAACCAGTGAGATTAAACCAGTGAGCCTAGGACATGCACCATGACGACTCAAGGGCAGTATCTGACTCCTCAAGGCCTCTTTGGGCACACTAAATGTGACTCTGCCTTCCCCCTTCCTCATCCTCAGGCCCACCAGCAGTGCTGGCACTGGCCACCTGTACTGGCAGGAAAGGATTGTCTCATGAACAGTCCCCCAACATCTGCAGCTGCACAATCTCTGGTGGTTACAGGGTTTTGTGAAACAGAGCTTGAGAAACCCTAAAGACTTGTGGTTTTCATGGGCTCATAAAATGCAACAATTAAACAGAAAAACAAAAGCCTTCTAACATCCTGCCCGAGAGCTAGAGTTATCAGATTTTGGGAAAGTTTTCCATCTGTTTCTCCCCTTCCAACATAAAAGTCTCTTTAGGTGCATTAGGATTGGACTTTTGCTTCTCCTCCTCCAGACAATTTCTCCAAACTTCCCTAGCAACCAGAAGCAATGGCAAGTATATTCAAAAATCCTGGTAGATATTTGAAAGAAAAACAGGGGGAAAACTTTGCAGATGACCAACAGCATAAGGATCTGAGCAGGTGGTCCTGAGCTCACAGGGAAAACCCTGAAGTTAAGAACATGTGTGCCCTCTGGTTCAGAGTGTCCCTGGTCTGCCAAAATGATCTAGAAGTGTGACATTTAAGAGGACTGTCAGGGCTTGAAACTACCATCAGATTATAATGAGTGGGCCACCACAAACCTGCAAACTTGTACCAATAGCACCAGCAGAAAGATGCTTTTGTGGATATATTAAGGGATGGTGTGGGGAAGGGGACAGAGTCTCTGAACACTGGTTCCTCTTCCAGTAAACCTGTGACACGCTTGAGAGTCCTGGAAGAAAAATCACCCTTGTTTTTTCATGAAGTTGTGGATGTGTTTATCACAGCAATGGGACCTGCCAAGACCACAGAGGGAACAGAGCTGAACTTGGCAAAAAGCAGCTCATATCGAGCTCCATTTTCACCACGTCATTAGGAGGTTGGCTCTGCAACACAGAGAGCATCCAGCAATCAGTATGAGATGGGATGATAGGTAGGAGAGCAGCAGCTGCTATCAGAGAAGTTTAAGCACTCTGACAACTTTCAGTCCTGAGCCATCACACCCACAGCAAAGGATTTTCAACTGCTGTCACTCCTCCTCCTGGATGGCCTTGTGGTGCCGGCCTGATGAAGAAGAAATCAGGAAGCTCAAGGCCTTTCATCCTCACCTGCCCAGGCAGCATGGAATGAAAAACTCATTCATACAGTTCTGAGCCCTTCTGGCCCTTGCCACAGGCAAAGATTTCTCCACAGTCACCTGAAATCAGGAACCTACAGAACAAACTGTCCATGTTAACTGAGTTATGGTGTCACCCATCAAAGACAGGACCAAGGAACCCACGCACCACCAAACCCACTCTGAATCACCAAGGCTCAGGGTTGCAAATAATTACTATATTGTACACCGTGTGCCTTGGCTTAGCCTCATGTGGGGTCAGCTAGAGACTTTTACCCTGTGTTTGTCCCTGCCCTTCTCAAGGAAAAAAAAAAAAAATCCTCAAAATGATTAGTTGTCCTCAGCGGTAATTAATTATCCCCAAGTAGTGAACTGAATTGACAGTGATATTTCTGCTTGAATCCTCAGGGGAAAATCGGGTTGTCTTGCTATGCTCTCTAAACCTGACATAAAGTTAAAAATAGGAAGTTTAATATGCAGTCTACAGGACTTTTTCTGCCTGTAAGGCAATCCCAAGGGATGTCTCAGTTCAGCTGCAAGCTCACGAAGTCCTGCTGTCCTAGAGAAGGCAGTGACATTTATTTCCCTCTTAGCTCAGGCTCACTGAAACACTAGTAAGAATTAAAGAACTTGTCAATTAATACAGCTGAAGATAATTTACAGGAAAAGCTTTTAAACATGTTAATCTCCAGTGAAGCCTGCTTAGAGCTACGTGACAGAAACAGCATGAGGAAAAGAGGAGATTTTGGCTTCCAGTGACTGGGAGCAGATGTCATACCTACAGATGAGCAGGAATTGGGTGGGTGAGGACAAACAGATGCACGTTCCTGCTGTGTGAGTAGCCACGGTGGGTTGGAAGCTGTAACTTGGGGAGCAAATTTGGTTTGAGCTAAGGTGATTTTCCAGTTCAGATTTCTGGTCTTGATGTAGATCCATGCCTGCTACCTTTCCCACAGTGATCAAAAATCAATTTAACAAATATTTTGGTTAATTCATATCAGTTCTTCATTCAAAGTTAAAAGTTGTTACAAGCTTGTTTTATCACCTTTTTTTTTGAAAAGGAAAAAGTCTGAAATCCCATATTTTTCTCTGTTTCATTAATGAAGCAATATCTTGGAGTAAGAACAAGAAAATCCCCAAAGGATTAGTCTAATTTCCCTCCCTGCTGAACTGACAGTGCATTTCCCTAGCACAATTCTAATGAGAAAGCAACCACTGAAAGTGAACCAAGCCTTCACTCAGCACTGAATCCCTGTGTGCTGTAAAAGCCAGGCTGGTTGTCAGGTGTTCTTTAAAGAACTAGGAGTTTATTTAGGAAAGATCTATTTTCAGAAAAGAGGAAAACAACTCTCTTTTTCTAGATCATCTTCAGAAAGGACACCTCTGTCTCCTTGGTGTTTGCACAGCTCTGCCAGAGAAATCCAAACTCTGCCCTGGGCAGGCTCCCCAGGCACAGATCAGTGGCACACAGCCCCCCACTCCTTTTGGAAGGATTGCTCACATCTGGCAGGATTTGTCACAACTGTCACAACTTTTGGCCTAACATAGCAGGTCCAGGAAAGTCTGACCCATCAGCCAAACCTTCTGCAGCACTGTGCTGATTAAATAAGCCCTCCCAGAACAGGGAACAACAAGAAACACAGTGCAGAGACAACCAGCTGAGGCTTGGAAACCCTCTAGCAGCCAGGGTCGTGTCTTTTGCTTGGAGACGAGTTCTGGTGGATTTTTGCTGGTTTTTATTTAGTGAGTTTTTTTCTTTCTATTATTCACAGTATCCTATATTCCCATTACTCTCAACCACAGTTCTTTAGGGCAATTATACAGATTGTTTCCATAACTTGAAGTTTATATGTAGCCATTCCAGGTGAAAATTCTCCTGACTCTTAAGTAAAAGATCTTCCTGGCACAGGCATGCAGATAATTCTCCCACCCAGCTTTCCCAGGTCCACTCCTAGCTGTGCCAAGGGTGTTGCTACAAGCTAACACTGATCTCTGTGGCATCTGCAGCGACTCTAGGAGAGAAGAATCATTGCCAGGCTTTTTGCTTCTGCCACAGGGCTTGGATATCTTGCTTGAAAACACGGCTGGCCCTGCACGGTCTGGTTAAAGGCTGCCTATAGCCCCAGGCTCCGGCAGGCTGGGTTTAAGGCACAGGAGGGAGTTTGCAGTGTTTATGGAAGCCCTGAGTGAGAGCAGCCAGTGACCCTGTCCCAGATGCCACTTGCCACGGGGGTGTTGGAGCTGCTGCAGTGCCCATGGCCAGCCCAGCCCACCCTGCAGGTGCAAACACAGCATCATTCCACAGCAGAACTGACCCAAACACAGATGCCCAGCCACATCCAAGCCTCCTCTCTCTCTCCTCACCTTGCTCAGCCTCCTGATGCATTACTGGAAGCCTGCAAGGCTCCTGCAGCTCCTTCAGTCAGCCCCACTCTCCACCTTGTGCTGCCCTGTCCTCTGCATTAACCCCCTTTCTGGAAACACAGGGTTACAGACTCTACCTGGGCTTTCAGATTTGGTTTTTTGTCCCCTAAAATGAAAGCAGATGTGGGAGGCAGAAGCCTTGAGCTGAACTTTACTGCCTAATGTATGATAAATGAATTGTCTGTGCATCCCCTCTTGTTTCATGGGAAAACACCACTATGCTCACAGCTCACAGCCAACTTGGTTGGCTTTATTTAATCTGCTTAATGAATTGATGTGTAACAGAAATTCTGTGCCCACAGATGAGAAATAAATCTCTTACTAATCAAAAGGCTTACAACCCCCCAAGATTTTTAATACGTGCCTTTCCAGGGCCATCATACTGCCACCACTAAGAGTGGTGATAAAGTAACAAGTGAGAGGCTTTTTTGTTTGTTTCAGTTACGTGCTAAGGCAGAAACATAAGAGCAAAAGAGCAAGAAGGTTATTTTGAAAAAGAAAGTGACTTATATTATGCTTAAATAGCCCTGCTTGTGATACAAACATCAGGCCAGTGCAAAAGCCGTGTCTTGGTGCCAATGGTCCTTTGCTCTTACATCCAGGCAATTTAGGCTACATAGCACAAATGCAAGTAAACATGCAAGGCCACCTTTTGGTAGGTGGCATCCTGTAACCAAGGCAGAGAGATCTACATTTCAGAAATAGACACTCAGCACCTTGACCACATGCAGCCTGGAAACCTTAAATAAATAAACAAATTCCAGCCCACATATCAAACCTGCTGATCCCCCAGGACCCCAATGCCCCTGCATCTGGTGCTGGAGGTGCCTTGCATTCTCACAGCCTTTTGCAGAGAGAATGACAACAGACCTCTTACACAGCTCAGACCAGTGGCTACTTTTGAAAACCTCCTTGCAAGACACTCACTGCAGGTTGCTGCACACACAGGAGCTCAGCAGAATGCAATCCTTGAGCCAGCCAGAAACTGCTCTTGTCCCTCATAAGAACAACAGCAGCACTGCATCGTTTACTACAGATTTCCTGCAGCCACTGCCAAATATGGCACTTTGGGGACATTTATTTTAAGCATCATTGTTCTCAGTGCATTAACATATGCTCCAGTCAAACCCTTTATTCATCATTGCCAGATATGATGAGCCTTGTTACAGCCCCAATTAAAGAGTTTTGAAAGCACTGCCTTAATTTATAACCAAGAGAGGAAAAATGGATTTTAATAAATATAAGGAGCCTTAAACCAGTCAAAATTCCTTCCCTGATAACCATATCTGACTTGGTTGTTAGTTCCTCAAGAAAACACCAAGTCCCTTGTGGGACTGTGCCAAGCAGCTGAGATGGGACACAGGCAGCACCTATTGCCACTCTCCCAGGAAGGGACATGAAGTCCCCCTGGATTCTGTGGGCATCCTCACATCTGCAAGGAGAAGCTTTATCAAGCCACCTTTTCTTGAGGGCAGATGAGCCTGCTGATGTTTGTATGGCAGTAAATCCTCAATACAGGCAATACCACTTTAAATTGCTCAAAGCACCGAGGCTCCAGGCAATCAGAGTTATTTTATCAGCTAGACTAAAATTACTAGAGAAAACTGAGGCACAGGACATCCTCCCTTTCCCAGAGCAACCTCCAGCACTTTTAAGTTCAGTAACATGAAGGCTTCCTGAAAAAAACTCACATTCACAGGATCCAAGTGCCTTAGCTCAGGTCAGTTGGCAAATTTCACTGACAGCCCTGGGACTCATCACCCTGAGTGACAGGTCCAAATTGTGTACACAATTCCATTTGTGTGCACATGAAAAGCCCCATAAACCACCACAGCTAATATCAGCCTGAGGGAGGGAAATCTAGTTAATGGCACATTAAAAAGTTAAATCCCATCATTAATGAAAATACCTCCAGCAGAGCAATTATGCAGCACCCTTAGAGAAAGCTTCCAGGAGACAGAGCACAAGCAGAAGCAGAGCTGGCAATAGGGTATATGCACATGGATTGGCTGAGCTGCTGCCATCCTGCACCTACTGCAACCTCCCCAGGTAGAAAATACAATTGCAAATATCTCTTCTGTAGCTAATTACTGACCTGCAGCAGCAGGCCAATAAAAAAATCTTGTCTAGAGGAAGGAAAAGAGACATAAAAGGTGCTTACAGAATTAAAATACTCTACTCTGGGGGAATGTGGGATAAATAAGCCAATTTCATGCAGAAGCCTAAGTGCTGAGAAAGAAAAAATCCACAGTAGAGGCTGAAAAACTATTTGGGGTTAATTAACATCCATGAGTCAAAGCTTGCCTGACAGCATGAGCAGGGGAGATGGCACAGCCTCCCCAGGTTAAGCCAGAGCACTGCACAGCAGCCCTCCACTACCTGCCAAGTCCTGCACTGAAACAGCATACACATGGAAATCCTAAGCAATCCTGGAAATCTTTTTCTCCTTTCATGGAGAAAAGAGAGACAGTGGATGTATCTAGTGGAACATTTAAATGGTACTTTGCACATTCATTTCACAATTAAATGCTTTTAGAACTAGTGACTGGTGACACCATGTGTTTCCCCTTCTCTTCCATATTTCTTGGCTGTCCAGGCAAAACCAAAGTCTCCACAATCAGGTGCTAAAAGCATAAATTCCCACTATGGGTCTAGAAGAAAGAAAAGTCATGGCTATGTGGGACAATGACAGATCAAGAAATAACTGGAATTAAGCAGTTGTCACAAAACCCCTCTGAGCGAGGTATGATAAAAGCTGGCTTTGCAGTTGTTTGATTTTCACACTAATGAACAAATTAAAGTTTATTTCTATCATCTTTAACATTCATTGTGGCAGGCAGCTGAGGAAGCACTTGTGTTTTCAATGCATCAGCTTATAAGCATGTATGCAATTTTTATTGCTAAGCATTATGTCTCCTACTGTTACTTGTGATCCAGACCAACTTCACATTTTTCCTCTCTCAATGCAAAGAGTCTAGCTTTAAGGAGTTTTTGTCGAGCAGGTTGTGAACAAAATTGAAATAACCACAGCAAATTAATTGGCAGAGACAAAAAAAGCTCCCTGGGGTGCTACAAAATGATGAAGAGACTACAAAACTTCCTAGAGGACAATAAAGATGTACATACATGACCAGGTATTACTCAGCCCTGTAGCCTATAAAGGTGGTTGTGAAAGCTACAGTCCTGCAGGTTTTCAGTCTGACCTTTGTACAAGTGCAAAAATTAAGAGGTGGGCATGGAGGAACCCAGCAGTCAGGAGAGCTACCACCATCCTGCTTCGGATCATGACTTCCACTGTGCAGCAGCCCTTGGAGTCACCTGGCACCCACTCTGCTGACGTGCAAACACTGATCTCTGACCCAACAACGCTTCCCTGAAATGGCAACAACATCAGGGAGGTGCGGTCAGGGGGGATTCAGATCTCTGCTTCTCTCAAGATGACCCCTGAAATGCTTAGCTCGTGATGTTATTAGCATCAGCAAGCAAGGAAGCCAGCCAAGAGCAAAATGTATTTTATCTTTCCATCAGCAGTGAAGTGGGCCAGCGTTCAACAGCACAGTGTGCCAGTATTTCTTCGAGCGCCAAATCCATCCTCCAAACTCTGCTTGCAGACAGAGCAGGCTGAACACCACAGCTCCTACACTGCAACCTCAAGGCAGATATTGCCTCTACATTACATGCACAGACAAAGTTTTCCTGTCCTGGGCCAATTTTCACCATCAAGAAGAAAAGGCTACCCAAGTCAAATTCAGACAGACCAAGAGGGAGCCTGAACCTGCCCAAGTCTCTCTGTGATGGTTTAACTCAGACAAGCACACATCAGGCCAGTCCCAGCTACAGGCAGTTTTTGCAGTCTGGAGAGACAAACGCACGAGTTCACTGCTCCAGAAAGCTAATCTGTTCCAGAAAGAAAGAAAGGAGTTCAGAGAAAAAAATAAAATCCCAAAAAGAAACAAGAAATCTTCATGAAAAATTGATGAAATCGGTAATTTTGGATTCTGTTTCAACTCATGGCATAGCACAGGACATGGAAAGGACTCTTCTAGGTATGTGGGTACACCAGTGAGACCATGACCACCTTTCAAATAGACTGATCCAGATGGTGCTTTTGCTGAGCAATTCAATGCACAGATCCCAAACCTACCTATATCTGATCCTTATGGAGCTGTGCAAGTGAGGAGAGGATGTCCTGTGGAACTTATCTCCCACAGATGTAAGGCCTCCAAACCAAGCAGCCTTTAAACACAGCTCTACAACACCTGGCAACTATCCTACAGGTAACTCCCTCCTCACAAAAGCCCTGATAAATTCACTGGCCTGGAGCAAAGCAGATCCCCAGAGGCACTCCAGCCCCTGAGACAGGAGATATTCCCACTGCAGCCATCAAGGACACAGATGTCCTGTGCCTGGCAGCAGCCAAGGCAGAGGGGCAGCATTTTGCATGCACACCAAAGGAGAAGCAGCAGAGTCCTCCACAGGTTACAAGCTCTAAGAAGTCTATGCAGGCAGCCCTCAGGCACTGCACACTTCAGCCACAATGAGCTTTAAAACCTTTAAACACACACCAGAAGTGCTGCTGCTCAGAGGCTATAGGCCATATATCATGCACTAAATGACTTAGTACCCTTTTTTTCTCAACAGAACTGTCACTTTGTGTTGTAAGAGCCTGGTAATGCAGGTCTTTTTGAGTGCTTATAGTCTGCAATAAAGGTCCATACTGATGACTCAAGATACTGAACATAACATAGCATAACAGCCATGTCCATTCCCAAAGAAAAGCAAAGAAACTTCTGCAAAAAGTACTGAAAGCTGCTCATTTAGCAGGCTTATTTTGTTTAGAAAGCCTGCTTTTAGCTTTTCCAGACTTCTCAGCTATAGTATATTTTTCTTTAATTAGTTTAGCTCAACCAGAAAAGAGCAGGAGTTGAGCAACAAGGGTCTTCACATAAAAGCATTTGAAATCTCTGGCTGGCTAATACAGTCTAAATATACACTGCAATCTGCCTGTCAGACTTATTAGAGGGCAGCATTGTGTTCTGTATACTACATTACTATTATTGTGTTTTCCAGGAGAATGAGTTATCCACTGATAGTGATTTCATGTGGGTAAATGAGGCTGCTAGGTTTGTTTAGTTCATTAGCATCTTTTCTGCAGCCACCAGCATTTAAATTAGAGATTTCCCTGGACCATACAAAGGAACAAGTGTTTACTCAAGTGTTTCACCAGCTTGTCAACACAAGGACCTCTCCTACATCCCACACTCCTGCCTTTGCTGGGGCTTGAGGAAGCTACAGAAACAGGTACCTCAGACCTGAGCAGCTCCTGACAGAGATGGAATTCAATCCCCACATTTCATAACAGGAGATATACTGATAAAACCTTTGAAGCAGACCAAAATTAATATTAAGTTTATTTTGGGTGCAAGCTGGCACACTAACTGCCCTGTCAGCACTCCTGGGATTTCCCACCAAAATATCACGCTTACTTCTGCCCTCAGACCCAGTCAAGGGGCTGGCACAGCTCCTACTGCCCTGCCTAGAGCCCATTTTGGCCAACAGGGCAGGGCTGTGAGGAAGCCTTCCAGGTTCCAAGGAGCACAGTGCTGGGATAGCTCAGGGCTAACATTACCTTTGTAGCCTCCTGAACCACCAGCCTCCCTCCAGCATCCAAGCTTGGTTATTCCTACTGCCCCAAAACCCCACACAGCCAACAGCAGAAGGTGAGATGCAGGCAGTGCTCAGCATAGGAAACACTGCAGGCAAACTCAGAGCAAATAGAGAGGGGAAGAAAAATGGATTTATCTCCTCTGATGGCTTGGCTGGCAGTAAGGAGAGGGAGGATCTTTCTGTTCAGGCTTTGTCTCCATCTCCAAGATTTACTCCATGTTGAGTCATTCAGCTTGAATGAAGCAACACTAAAGTCAGTGATAGGACTGGGTAGGGAGAATGAAGAACTTTGTGACCGGGTATGACATGGTGCAAAACCACATGTGAGATCTAACAGGCAGCTGCTGGGAACAGGAACTTGGGCATATGGCAAAATCCAGCTCCTGGAATGATTTATTAGACAAAAATAACTTTAAAGGTTGCTTTAAATTCAGCACTTTAATGCCCTTCTGCTCTCTTAGTGAGGCAGTTAGTTGGCTATAGCACTAGATTAGAAAACTCAATTCCTTTCACATACAGAACATGTGAAATAGTGCTAGCTGTGACTCAAAAGGCCCCTTCCAATAAATGATTGGGTAAGTAGCTGGTGTATTCCCAAGGAAAGTTTACTTCACCAGTGCTCCCCATGTCATCAGCTAATTATAGAAGCACTGCAGCTACCTGTGATGTCGTGGTAATTGTGGCTGGTGTGCACAAAGCACAAAAGAAGCAATAGCCATAAAACTGCTTTTCATGACCACTTCACAGGAAAGGTTCCCAGAGCACTGCAGTTACTTGCACCTTCACAGCTCCACAATTTATCAGTGATGTCACAGTCATGGAAATGCAGGTGGAGATGAAGTGAGGCCAGCATGAAAGACTCAGGAAAACTCCCCTTTCCCAGAGAGGGGTTCATTCCTGCTTGGACAGAGCACTAAGTCAGCTCTCAAACTCCACTAGCATCAGAGAGCTGGGCTACAAATTACAGGCAAATCAGTTGGTCTTTAACTCTAAAAAATGCCTTCGAGTACACAGAGAACCTCTATATTTAAAAGTTTAAGCATTAGAAACAACTTTGGGAGCAGGACAGGGAGGGCTCTATACAGCAGGTCCATATATCTAATGAGACAATAATTAAACATCTAATTTCCTAATCATGTTTTGGTCTGGTGAGCAGTGCTCTGGGTTAAAAGCAACCTCAAACCTACACATCCAAAATAAAACCTGCTTAGCACGGGCACCAGCTCTTCAATTCTGTCAGCAACAGTGAGGACAGGTGTCTGTTCTATATCACACTTCTAGCTCAAGGATCCAGCTTCTCCAACAGATATAGATCTTCTCCAAGAACACTTGGCTTCAGCTCCAAGCTGAATCCTGAGTTTTCCAAAAATTACAGCACTGATTAGATTTATGAGATGATTAAGAGCTTTCCAAGTCCAAAATTCAGGTAGTTATGCTGTAACAGGCTGTTCCACTAGAAAGCCCTGCAGGCAAAGCCAGTTTCAGGTCTAGTTTCCAAGAACAGCGTGTACTCTGAAGACACACAGCAAGGTGTGCCTGCCACAGCACCTTCAGGAGGCACACCTGCAGTCACATGCCAGCAGCTGCTGTGGGGCTGATGGACCTGACCTCTGCAGCTCTTGCACAGCTGCAGTCACTGCAGCATCTCTGACTCCAATCTCTGAAGATTATCTGTGAGGTAGCCAAGGCAAAGCTCAGTACCTGCCACAGTGACTGACACACAACTGGAACACCCAGCCACAGCAAGGTATGCCTGGGGAGGTATCAGAGGAGACAAGTGAGCCCCAAAGCACTGAACTAGGGACAAGTAGCAGGTAAAGCAAGGACTGAGTAAAACTCAGCACAGACAAACCCTTTGTGGCCCTAACCAGGCCTCTGAGCTGCTGCTGCCACAAGCTGGGAAGGAATAAACTGAGCTGTGGCATGATGATGATGCAGGGTAAACCCAGATCCTCAGCAGCACTAGCAGCTTCCTTTGGCTACAAATGGATCTGAATAAGTAATTGGTTTTCTCAGAGTTATTAGGAAAGTGAGTAATTGTATGCACAGTTACAGCACTGCTGTAGACACTGTGCTCCAATTGAGAGAAAGGCACAGTTGAAGAGGGATCTGTTTACAGTAGTAATTGTTCACTGCCCTGACTTTGCTCAAGCAGCTACAATTATTAATCTGTAAATTCAACATCAAAAGCTGAGATAACTAAATAGAGGCAAGGTCAGATGGAAAAATAATCTAGTTTTTACATTATATTTTTTTTCCAGTTGAGATGGCTTTCTTTCTTTTGAGCTGATATTAAGAACATACATATTTTAAGTCCCACTGGCCACATATGCCATCAGCAGAGTGCAGCATACGAAAAAATAATTGAAGTAATTGTTTTTAAGGACAAATTCTATTCCCTTTAGCCAAGATAACAGTTTGCATAGCTGAAATCAGATATGAAACTCCATGCTGAATTTATTCCTTGCTACAAATAATTCTTTAGATTCTTCCCTGTGAAGAGAGATGCTCCAGTTTAGAAGGGAGGTGAGCCCTGGATATCATTACCTGTGCTGTAGATCAAAGTGGCTTGGTGGAAAAAAGCCCTATTGATGCTAAAGCCTTCCCACAGGGAAAAAGCTGAAAAACATGAGACAGACTCCAAGACTGATGTTCAACTACAGTGATGAGGACAGGAAAATATTCTTAGCCTGGAGGCATAAATAAATTAATATAATTACTCCAAACAAAAAATGAATCTATTCCAAAATGGAAGGGACATTTGCTGTTTTGTCAACCAAAGTAAAATAGTTTAATTTCTTCTACAATCCAGTTTCAAAGTGAAAAAAAAAAAAAGAAAGAAAGGAGACACTAAGTGGAAAAAAGAAAATCAAATCACCTTTTCCTCCCAAATCCTAAAACTAGAAACTATTTCCAAACATTAAAAGCTTTTCAAGGAGCACAGCGTCTGGGACCATTTCACACTGAAATCACATTAGCACATCTTTCATAGTGCAGCCAGATTGGTTCTCACTTCTCTAATAACTAAGCTGTAAAACCTTTTCTATCCACCAAATAAGTAAGTTTGTGCTGCTACAGAAAGATAACACCATAAGGACAACAAATCTGTCTTGTGATTTACTCCACACTGGCAGAATCCCACCAGGGATGAATTAAAATAGATCATTTTTCCACCTTTTCCAAAACGAGGACTCAGGTATTTTCAAAATCCTTTTCCATTCATCTCTGCTCACAGAATATGCAGCATGTGAAAGAGTTCCCATGTTCTGCTGTCCACCTCAGAGAAAATTAATTTTCCCTGAGGTGGACAGCAGAAAACAACAGAGCCATGAGCACCTCGTGCTTGGTCTGCAGGGAGCTGCAGCACCACATTCCTGAAGTGGCCTCAGCACACTTGGCATATTGCTGCACTGATTCATTGTCCTGTCAATGAATGTAACTGGATGTTTAACAGGGAAAACAAACACATTTTATCTTTTATGCCAAGAACTGTCTTTCTGAACAAGAGAGAATGGCGAAGAAGTATCTGAGATATTAAAATACTTAAAATAAAAATTCAGAGTTGGCATCATGGTATTTAACGTTTAGCACATGAGAAACATGAAATTTAACATGAAATGTGAACTGCCACAAACAACTCGTTTGTTTAGATTTCTCCATTCTCAGCATACAGATGGGCTGTATAGATCAGTGTCCTGTTTCTACAGGGTATTAGCAGAGAAACAGAGAAGTATCTAGGTACACACATGTTAGCTACTGCCCCATATTTTTATATTCATTGATGATTTTACACTTTTTAGAGTTTCCTGAACCAGTGATTTTGGGACTCAGGGAACTCAGCATTCACTAACCCCATCACCTCTCCTTTGACAAGTGCAGCTGCCCTGGGATGGATGCAGCCACCACCACATCACCTCCCACAGGAGAACCCATATCCCTTGCAGGGCAGCTCAGGGGAATTTCCTTCCTCAGCCATTTCCCAGAACAATCTCAGGCCAAGATCTCATCTCCAAAATCACCTGTAGTACCGAGGATTTCAAAGCACAGCAGGGATGTGGGACACAGGAGTGAATGTTCTGGCCACAGTCAGCACAGGTCTGCAGCAAGAGCCTGGTGATGCTCACAGACACCCACTCTGTCTGGGGGACTACAAACCTGCATCCCCCAAAATCACCTGCTCTGTTGACAGAGCGCACATCCTTGGAGACAACAGCTGTTCCAGCAACAAGAGTTCCTTGAACTTCAGTGCTAGGTGGCTTTGTGACATTAAGCACACAGTAGCTTTGAGACCAGACCCCAGGGACAAGTGCTCCAGCTTCCTGCTGAAGACAGGCAGAATCCCAGTATCAGCCATGTCTGACCAACCACCAAGCATGTCTTGTACACAACACTGAGCCTCCATCCTGCTCCAGCAGGAAACATCCCAAAAACCTGATCTCAAACCCTGAACATTAAGCATAGCAAAAGTACAGCTCTTGAAGACAAGCTGGATCATTTACCATAAGTCACTCCTGAGGTGACTCAAATACCATCTCCCCTGCAAGGAATTCACACCCCACTGCCAGCAGGGTGTCACAGAGACTCGCTGATGGGCACAGAGTACTTTCTCCAAAGCAGACAGGAGCCATCTCTCATAAATCATCATACACCAGAGGCACCATCTGCAATAACAAATGAGACCTCTGAGGCATCTCTAAAGTCTTGGGTTTGCTACATTAAGTTTAAAGCATGTAGATGTGTCTTTGGCAGAAGAAAATTTTCCAACAGCACACTACCATGTACGCCACTATTCAGGGAATGAAGAGATCCTGCCACACTGCTCTAATTAACAGAGACTCAGTTTCTCCAGCCCATGGCCAGCTGGACAATTGAGGCTGCCCTCTCCAACTACTGCTTAGGAAGCTTAGAGCACATTCAGATAAAGCAGACTTACAGCACAGAAAAAACCACTATAAAGCAAAAGGGTAAAAAATGCTGTTTGTGATCGCCATCTGCACAAAACTGGAATTTAAAGCATCAGTTCCTAGCCACCCACAACCTGAGACTGTGTTTTCCAAAGGACATCTTCCCTTTTGCAGGTACAGTGTGTGCTTGGCAACACCTGCAGTTACTCTCAAGGGTTCCAACTTGCAAGTGCACCTCAGTAGTAGCATTGACAAGGGCCATATTTCACCCTGAGTGTTTTTACTGATTAACAGCTACATTACAGCAGAGTGCAGAAGTCAGACATACCTATAATACAGAATATCCTATAATAAAGAACATACCAATAATATAGAACTAACCGACCTGACCAGTGTGGGACATTCAGACCTACAGAGAATCTTCTCCAGCATCAAGCAAGTTAGGTCTAAGTATCAAGTTCATCACATCTCAATTCTGCCCAATTGAAATGTGAGGGTCAAAATTAAAGGGGGAAAAGAAATCCATACAATTTTGAACACTTTTTCTGTCTGGAAATAATATTTATAACAACATTATTTGCAGTTATCAAGTGTAACAACTCCCATCATCATTCCCATCACATCGTGGCACAGGGAGAGAATTAGTCACATTTGCCAGCAGCCCATATTGAAATCACATGGCTGCTGTATAAACTTTCAATTATGGAGGATAGAGGCTGAGGGTAGAGGAGATAATCCTTGTAAGAACTGCTTCAAAGGTAGAGTATGGATGAGATTTCAGAAAGGCTAACTTAGAAGCCGTGTGATGTGTCTGTTGTTTCGCTATCAAGGTCGTTCATAATGCTTAGACATGGTTTTCACAAAGGAAGCCTTTTAAAAATATTTTATTTGTTTCTACAAATCAGCTGATTCTAGTTATAAAATACCCTATTAATTGAGTGCCACACAAATCAAAGAATTCCCTCACTGTTCAAAGAATAAGACAAATGAGGCACAAGACAAACAAGGAACCCTGTTTATACCAAGCTGAGGAAACCCTGAGCTCAAGCCCAACACAAAACAAATTGAATAATTTCAGCTTTCAATGAAAGCAAGCTAAGCATGCCTGAGTTGCTTTGCATTTTCTCCCCTGCTCCAAGGCTCTGCTCTCAGTAGATACTATGGATTAGCTTATTTTCTCACTATGCACTGCACTGACTTGTGCATACAGGTGAGCTCAAGCTACATCTTTTGGGGATAATGCACTATTCTGTCCTTGTGAAATCTGTCTTTAGCTATTAACTATGCATGGTATTTTCATAATGCATGTACTGGGGAGGAATTTTCATGCCCACAAGCCCTCTGCACTGACAGCTTTCAAACCTTGCATGGAGTGTTCTTCAGGGTGGCAAGACAGCAACAGAACAGCCTGCTGTCCCTACCAGATCCAGGACAAGAGGAACATTTCAGGGCTTCTGAAGCTTGCTGGAAAATGTCCCAAGGGCCTAATAGTGCTTCAGTGCATACAGCCACATCTGAGCAATTCACTGGAAGGTAACAGCTCTCTTTTTCAAACATATTTATCTTCCTAAGTTAACAAGTGCTCCACCAGGGAACCCTGTGGGGCACAGAGAACATTCACTTTGTGCAATTGATGCTCCACCAACTGTTAAGAGTCAGATGTACAATTCAGTACCTGAAAGGTTTTCTTCAGGGTTTCTCACTGGAAACCAACAGCGAAGCACGGATACCCAAGGAAAAAAAAACTTGAAGCCAATAAACCTCAGATTTGTTTCCTCTCTGTCTCTCATATGGTTAATTTGTTCTATCTGTCTAGGCAGCAGAAGACTACAGCATACCAGAGAAGCCAGAACTGCTCATTTCTGAAACTCCTCAATGATGCTGCATGCTGGCAAATCATGGAATGTGGAGAAATAATTGGTTTTAAGGTATTTGTGAATGGCAAATAGAGAAGAAATGGAACAACTCTCAGTATTTCCTTGAGTCAATGATATCCAAGATAAAAGATAAAGCTGAGATTTTACTCTTGTGTTCTTTGGCAATCATCGAGAATGGGTAGAGAACAAAGCCTGCAATACTGCAGGGGATGTCAGCACAGAAAAACTGGAGGTCCCACATGGCTGCCACCAAAATGCCCTCCAAACATTATCACCAGCACCCAGATGACAATGCACTAAATCAAAAATGCTGTGTCCAACAATCAGCCACTTGGAAGCACAGGATTAAACACACGTCACCCTGGAGAAAGGGAAAGGTGATGACAAGGGAGCAAAAACTAGCAACTGTAAGATTAATAAAGGAAGGCTCAGAGGCAAATTTAGCTACTAAAGTTAAGAACCATATAGGTGGGGTTTAAGGCAATTGAAGATTATTTCACTGCTGTTTCAATCAGTTCCACATGGTAGGGGTCAAAAAAATTATGAGATATTTTTAACTGCTTTTCATTGCAGAGTGGCAGTAGTTAAGTGGTGTCTGCATGTGTTACATCATCAGTTCCACACTCCTTATTCTACTACCAACTAAGCAGATTCTGAAAGTGCAGCTAATTAAACAGAACCTAAATTCAGCAGGTTTGGATGACTTGTACCACGGTTTTAAAAGAACATCCTGAAACACTCTATTATTGATATCAATTTTAAATATGTTGGGTACATCGAAGTCACAGTAGCTGGAAAAAACCTGCTGATTTGCCAAGTATTTTAAGAATTAAACAGAAAATCCTAAGAATGATCTCCAATAAATGAGCGTGATAAAATTAATCTGTATAAATTGGAAATTCTCCAGAATGCACAGTACCTAGTATTACAATTTTTTTAAAGTACAAAATAATACACTTTAGCATGATTTTAGTCAATAAAATTACATGGTGGACATTCCATACAGAATTTAGCTTCATGCTACACAGTGATTTGATTGAGTTGAGGAAACAATATGACGTGTTAATGGATGAAAATCATTTCATGCAGTGGTGACTAAACAGTCATACATATACATACATGCATGTTCCTACTGAGGACTTGGCAGAGGCTGCTCCCTGGCTCTGTGATGTAAATGAGTGGAAGAGAATCTAAAGTCATTACTTCTCCAGCCTGAGGAAGGCAAACATTGTAGATCTGTGAAATAACTGAGAAGGGAACAACAGATCCACATGGCTAAATAACCTCCATCAAATAACACAGCATAGACTTCAGCACTGCCACACACACAGAACAACACAAACAACAGGGCACCATCCTGTGAAGCCATGGATTTTGGCAGGAACCTCATGGTCAACATGGAATTAGAGAAGCTGAGCAGACTGTGCTGGAATGGTCCTGTGCTCAAGGGAAGCTCAGAGAACTTTGGATGTGGGATGCTCAAAAAATAAATCAGCATGTGGGATTACCGCTGTCAAAATTATAGTAAGTTTTAATGCTAGCAATTCAAGAAGAATATTGAAACACTGAATCCAGTGCAAAGAACCTCCAAGAGGATGATTAAAGGACCAAAAGCTCAGCTTAGAGAAAGGCTCCAAAAGCACCATCTGTTCTCCTTAATGAAGGGAGAAGGTTAATAGGACAATTTGATCACAGTTTGCAAGTACCTACGTAAGGAACAGAAATTTGATCAAAGAGCTCTGTCCTTTAGCAAGTCTGGTCTAGCAAGAGGTAATACAAAATTCAGACAAACTCAGGCCCAAACAAAGATATGTTTATGATGGTTAACCAGTGAAAGCTGATGTTGACAGTATTACCAGTATGGATACCTGTCAGTAAGGCCAAATGCAGGACAGTAAAAGCTGTCATGGATTTTCAACCACATATTAAAAACATGATGGCAGGACTTTTTTTTCCATCCCTACTCAGAGGCAACTTTCTAGCTAAAAAAGAATTAATTCAGAGCAGTCAGGGAATTTTACAGCAGACTTTACACCAGCAGCCCTGTGTGTCCCATGAGGCCCCTAGAGCAGGAGCATCGCTCCATGGTAGGGACTGTGATGTGCACCAGGGACAGGCTCTGTCACTCTGGCAGCTATCAGGAATTAAAGTTTTAAGACTGAAGCTCCTCTGCTGTACCATGCACTGGCCAACATCCCCACACCAAGCTGGTATTTATCACGGTACCTCATCCCTCAGCATCTCCCACAAAACGTGACTGTTTGGGATAGAATGTGCACATTCAGATGGAGCCTGAACTCCATGGACCTTCAGCCCAGGTCACATCCTGCAGCACTCTGGGCCACGCAGAAAGGCAACAGCTATAACAGGCATAAAGTGAGGAATCCAATCCTTATTTAATCCCATCTTAAAATTAAATATTCATTGCTTACTGTGGGCTGTTTTTAGAAGGATTGGGGGATGTGCTGTTCGTTCAAATGTTCTTTGGCACTGGAAGCTGAGGAAGCACAGCATCAGCTGCAGGACCCCCACTTGCTGCTGGTTAGATAGGTTTTACCGAGAAGAGCCTTGAGTATAAAAACACCCCAGTCACAGGCTTGAGCAACCTATTTAATAGTCACCTTGTTAATAACCCAGCAGGGTTAAGGAATAAGTAGAATTACAGAATTGCTTGGGTAGTAAGGGGCATTAAAGAACATCTAGTTCATGGAAGTTGTTCCAAGTGACACCATCCTCTACAGGTTACTCACAACCCCACCCAGCCTGCTCTTGAACACATCCATCAGTGGGGAGTCCACCACCTCTCTGGTAATTTAAACTCTTCAGCATGTTTTCATAACAAGCTCTTTGACTCCTGAGTGCCAGAGGTTTGTTTCCTTAGGGCTTGCACTGCAGTGTAGTACACTCTGAGGAAGCCCTAAGGATGCACGAGGGGCTTTGGACTCCCCACCTCAAGCTCTAGCTCTCTCACTACATGCTATGAAACATTTGCACCTCCAACCTTCCCTCCTGGTACAAACCTACTCCTCCTCTTCTGTTACATTTAAGTACAAATCAATGTTTTCTGCCCTGTACATGGCATTCGAGCACTGTTTTTAAGGGAAACAACTGTAGAAAAGAACCTAAGACCTCAAACCAGAAATACAAAAAGTTGTTGGCGGATTTCTAGGAATGAAGGCCTGGGGGAGAAAATTTGGCTAGAGGCAAAAGCAGCCTATAGAACAACCAGCAGCAGGCTGGCTGTGTAACCATTTATTAATTCAGTTAAAAGAGCCACAGCCCAGGGCAGACTTGAACTCTTCTCTGCACGTAGGTACATCGTGCAACAGCCCTCACAACAAAGACTCTGCTGAAAAATTCCCAGCCCTGCCCCTCTGCCGAGCCTGCTGCTCCACTCCTCGCTCCTGCACGGAGCCACTGATGTTTTGGAGGGGGCGGGAGCCCGTCCCTTTCTGGCAACTCAGGCACCTCATGTAAATTCATTGAATAAATGCAGTCATTTCTCTCAGCTGATCCATCCCCACGTGCGTGTGCTGAAGCTGTGCCAGACCCTCAATGCAGCCAACTCTCCCACAGTTCATCACTCCTGAAGGTGAAACTGTTCGTCACCCTTATCAGCATTTCCCCCTTCCCTTCTCCTCCCCAACTGCCTTTTCTGAACTTCCTGGCCCTCCTCTCTCACAGGAGCCTGACTCCACACAAGTCAAAACCAAACCCAGGCAGAGCCTTGAAAGAGACCTTGGAGAGTAAAGGACATTATAAAGTTATTTTAAGCTGAGGGAAAACTGCATTTCCCCTCCGAGGCCGACTTCAGTCTCTAGAGCCCTTGAATTTTTAGACTTAAATCTGTCTCCTTGACAAAGCTCCATAGTAGCTGAGACCCACAAAGAAGTTTCCAAAGCACGAGTAGACATAAATAACTAGAAACAAAACTGGAGCATCATCACTAGATGCTCACATGAGCAGTGGCTTCTGCAGTCAGTCCATGTGAGCCTTTAGTCATCTGAAACAGCACAACACTCAGCTCTTCATGGACAAGGAACATTGTGCTGGATCAGCTGGAGCCAATTCTTTCCCCCTCTATATTGGAGTAAAGACCAACCCCTAGTTCCAGCCTGACTTGTAGAAATTATTCCAATTAAAGAGGGTCTGATGAGCAGAGCTGCAGTGTGGAGCCCACCCCACCTGCCAATGACCCCAAGCTCCATCAGCAGCACCTTATTACATCCCACAGGGCTGGACAGAACATGGAAGAACTCCTTCCTCCAAGGGATGCTTGTCACCTCTGGGAGCTGCTCCGAGCAGGACCCTCCACACTAACCATGGACATCCAGGGCTTGCAGGGACTGTTCTGCCTTGTGCAGTGTAACCACAAGAAGCTGAAAACACATGGTTGAAACAGACTTCAAAATTCAGAGACTCAAAGCTTTTATCCAGCTGTGGAAGCTCTATGGGCTTAGGTTTACATCATCTTCAATTTCATTAACTTCAGCTGCTGCAGAAGCCTTCTCAAACAAGAAAATGAGGGCTTGGTTCTCCTATATTAAGAATCTTGGAGAGTAAAGCAAAGGAGGTACTCAGAGCATGCAGTAAGAGGTCTATCAGAAAAGAACATGGAAATAATGCATTATTTTAAAGAACACACAAGCAGCCAGCCAGCCAAAGAACCTTTTAATTTTTTAATGCATGATGTTTTTCTGTCTTTTTTGATTTTGCCTACAGTGTGATAGAGATTTTTATTAGACTCTTCCAGATTCAGTTACATAGCTCTAGCTCCATATGCACTTCTAAAGAAATTAAACATTATTTACTTTCCAAAAGTGATTGGTGATTGAGGATGCCTTAAATTGAGACTTTAAGACTCTTCATATGGCTTTTAATTGCATTTAAAAGAGTCTGCAATCATTTATCAAATCTGTTACCTTTCAAAGCATCGTAAACTTCATTTCTTCAAAGAGGCACTACAGTTCCCAACCACCAAAAAATTCCTGCCCATACCTTGCCACCTTTTCAATGTACATTTCCACACAAAGGGCAGTAATGCCAGAAGTAATCCCATGGGGACATCCACAATACTTTTAAAGCCAGGGTGCATCAGACCCGTTCCTTAAAAAAAGGATCTCTACTTTTGGAATGCAGAATTCTACGATGCAGAATTCAAACCTGAGAACAGCTAAAAGTTTGGCATTAAAGCTCAGATCCATTTGGTTCCCTCCCTGACTCCCTCTGCTCAAACAAGCAGTTTTTTGCATCTGCTCAGCACATGCAACCTTGCCATGCTGCCAGAGCCAGGAGCCACACGCCCCTGCCAGTGGCAAGCAGCCCATCCCTGGCATCTCACTCCTGGGAAAGGCACAGCCTCAGGCCCAGATCAGCTCCAACCATGGGGAAACAGACAGCCAACAGCAAGAGTAGAGAAGTTCCTTGCCTTTCCTCCATGTGTCTTGTACCAGATAAGCTGTCTGTCCCTGGACCTTTTGGAACGAAAACCAAATCAACATTTGACAACCTAGATCCTGAATCCATTTAAAAATCTCCTAGTAAACCAAGGATGCTCCTTTAACACAGCATGTTGACACAGTAAGTTCCTGCACACCTTCTGCTCTAACAGGGCATACTATGACACACTAGAAGCCAAGCCATATTCACTTCTTAGCCCGAGAATCCCAGAGAAGCTGCTGCAGTAATTGTGTTTAACCTGCACCACAAAGCCTAGCACTGCATGTCTGGGTAGGACATACTGAAGCAAAGCTGTGTTTTGATCTCATCAGCCTAAGACCAGCACTACCTTCTCCCCAAGCAAAGTCAATGCCTGCTGAGCTCTCTGCAGTCCTCACCCTCTGTAACATGGACAGCACAAGCTCACCTCCCTTTGCTTGTGGCTCCATCTGCATGCTTGGGGTTCAGAAGTGGCACACCTGCTTTAGCATCTGTAACTACACCATAAGTTCTTAGTGAGATTAAGGAGGCAGTAATTCAAGACAGCCCTGAGCAGTGAGTCCAGGCTGTGAGCTGCCAGTGTAAGTGTGTGTTGCAGCTCTACTGACACCAAGGGAGGCAGCACATCTGCAAGGAGGAGCTGAGCCACGTGCAGAGCTTTACAAACCACTTCTGTTTCCACCTGCTTTGAATGAGCCACAGCCTCCTCTGCCTGGCCTCAGGCTACAGGGATGAAGAGGCCTGAGCTTGCAGCAGTTCTAGAAATTAAAGGCGTCCGAGTTTTTCATGCTTCCCCTATTTCATGCATTAAGAAGATCAAACCACCACCTCCAGATTCCCCACAGCTTTAGAGAGCTTGTTATTAGACATTGCAGAAACATGTAAACCATTTCTGAACTCTCTATAGATATATTTCCTGGAGGGGGAAAACTTCCCTAGGTGGTCACATTCAGCTCCTTTATGGACTGTAACTGCTACTTGATCCTTTGCAGCAGGAATGCTCAGAGGGAATGACTAGAACCTGGACTGAAAGCACCAGGTACCAGACACAGCCACACAAAAGGGACAGTGCTTGTCAAGCATTTGCAGTTTAAGGGGTAAATAAAAAAACCCTGACTGCACATCAAAAGCGTGGTAAAGGGACAAAATTTGATCAAGGTGTAAGAGCAAATAAGTGGACAGGCGAGATTATTACCAGCATGTCCTGAAACCCTTTCAGCAGCTTTTTCTCCTTCCCTGTCCACCTGCCAACCTACTGAACTTGACCCTTGGCTGTAACTTCTCTGTAGACCTATCTTACTGATGCAGAAATGTTAACAGTAAGTGGAGCTGCACCACAGCTGCAGTCATCATCAGTTATTCTTCTCAGCAGCCACAGGATGATTTGTCACTTCTGCATCAACATTCATTTTGGGTGCTCAGCTCCACAAACAGTCCAAACAGTAGTCATTCATTCACCATTTGATCCAAAAATAGACTTGGATTGGCAAGAAACAGGTCACCAGGAAAATGTAATTCAGCAGACAGAATCAGCAGCTATCACTACCCCCAGCAAACCAAAGTCACCCCAGCAACTTCAAATCAACGAGTGCACAAGAATAGCCAGCCCAGTCCCCCATGCCAACTTGTTCATCATGAATACAACTTCCATTCATTTTCCCTTCTGCATTGTTAAGACCCAACTCAAAGTCATTGTCCACATCTCAAGTAGAGACAGAATAGTTATTTTCTAGCACAACTCAAAAGGTCCAACTTTCTGTTTCTGCTTTTGGGTCAGGTTATTTCTCTCACCCCCACAATGTCTATGCTAGATCAACTGACTGGTGTTGGAGCTGCACTCTCATTTCTGAAGAGCTGATAGAGAGATAAGCTTTGAATTTACTTGTGGAACATTATAAATGCTAGAGGCAACTTAGGAAAAAAAGCCAAAACCCAGTTTTTTTGCAATGTTGCTCTAAAGCTAATTTGCTATCAAAGTTCAGGTAACATTTGCCATCACTACTTCCTATCAGTGGCATAGACAGTGTGATAAACAGCTGCTGTTGTAGTTATTAAGCATGGGTATTTTTTGTACTTGTGTGCAGACACAAATAAAAATGCAGAGTGTGTTTGTTCTTGTCCATAGTCACTGGCCAAATAGAGCTGCTGTTTGGTACTACCAGAGAAATTCCTAATGCAAGAGGACAAAGCTGCAGACCTGGACCAATTCAGGGTACCATGCAACAGTATGAAACAGCTCAGTGACATCTGACAGAGACAACATCTGGAACTGCTGGCTCCCAGGAGCTCCTAGGGCAAAAAAGGAGTGCTCCCAGCTGCCTCTCAAAGAAGTTTTTTGGTCATAAATGCATTTTAATTGAAGCTTAATTAGAAGAAGCAATGTTGATTAAATTTGCTTGACGAAAAGATTTCTCAGGTCCAGGTTAGACATAGAGACTAGTACTCTGAACAGATGGGCTATCCAGGTATTCACACCATTTCACTCTGTGTAAATAAGGAGTGGGAAAGCATCTATTACCAAGAAAAAGCAGCAGGGAAAACAACACTCAATTTAATCTGCCAGTAACATAACCTGCAGCAGTTGCTGTATATGTGGTTGCACAAAGGCAAGATAATTCCCAAGATCTTAACTTGGATTTAGCAGACAAGAGACCAGCATTTGATTCCCTGCTCACCAAACACTCAAGGAGCCAGAAAACAAAGAACTGTTTCTGTGAAGCATATTGCTCTTGCCAGGCTGCATCTTGCTCGGCTGTGCTGGCCAGAGTCCCCACTGAGAGGGCGACTTGGGAGAACTGGCTCCCTGATCTGGCCCAGCCTTCCTACACTGCAGCTACTGGCATGAAAACCCTCCTCCCAGGCTGCTATGGAGAAAGCAGAAATTTATGCTTACCATGTCCACAAAAAAAGTGTGATGGCTCTGTGCTTAGATGTGGAACATCAACAGCTATATTAGGAACGTATATTAAGAATTATAAAGTATGAAGAATTTCACAAACAGCTTCTATTGTTCAGGCACTAATCTCAACCCAGAATTTTACTATGTATTATCTGCTAATTTCTTTTTCATTCTCACAACACCTGCAGGTGATAACTGTCAGATTAATATTAAATGTTTGGTTTAGAAGTGTCTGATTATTACTTGAGAGTAATTTCAGCATCTCTTTGTTCCATGCACTAGGAAGAGGTCAGTGTTTTTATGTGCCTGCTGTGTCAACAAAGACATCTGGGGACCATTATAAGTGCCCTCTACAGCAGGCACCATCCCAAAGTTCAGAACAATTAATAAACACTAACCAAGCCTTAAGGCATCCACAGTGAAATATTATGACCTCCCTTTCAGAGATGGACACACTGAGGTTGAGACTTGCCAGTGGACAATGTTATTTCTATTTCTGCTTCTGGCACCAGCTTAGAACATCCTGGCACAGCTCCCTGCACCAAGCACCTCCCTGGTGTGGGCAGAACTTCTCCACGTGCTTCCATAAGCTTGCACCAGGTCTGCCCCTAATTTAACAAAGGCACAGGACTGGCACATCAGGAAGGAAGCACAGCTTTGGCAGCTCCCACAGACTTCTCTGAAAGGCTGGCAACCTTCAGGGCTTCTTCTGGAAGCCTGAAGTTCAGGGCTTCAACTGTGCTTCAAAGAGGGAAGTTCAAACCACAGCCTATAGGAAATGCATGTGTATCTATACAGAAATGCATCAGAATGAACCCTCTTGATTTAGTTTTTAAGCTTTTTTTTAAAACACTCCTCCCACTTTTCCCCATATTAACTAGCCCAGAAACACTGCCAGAACCAAAAGCTATGAGACATTTATCAACAACCATTCTTCCAATAACTAAGTGAAAAGCTGCATGGAACCCTGCTGTTACCACAGAGAGGCACTTACCCCATCTCAAAGCTTATTATATGCTCACGAGCTTATACCCAGATTTCCTTCCCTGCTACAAACAAGCTGTTTAAAGGGTTTCTGACTTAAAATGGAAAATGGCTTTTTTAAAGCTTAAAAGTCACAACAGAATGCTCCACACGCCCAGCATGTCAAGCCAACACACACAGAGCAAGACAACCACAATGCAGCACCTTCTTAGGCAGCTTCATAACAACTTCCTGCCTCAGGAGAGACTTCTTTCACTCCCTGTTTTCCCCTCCTGCCTGGCATATCTTTTATAAGCCTCTCAAGCATTATCTCAGCATTGTTGCTTCATCCTGGTGCACCAGGATACTGCTGGAGGTGCTCAAGGGTTTTAGCATCCCCAGAGGTGTGCCCAACTAACTTGTGGCTTGCAGCATTCCTTCTCCCAGGCAGACAGATGTTGAGCTCAGCTGAAGCTATTAGGGAAGACAAACCAGGTTTCCATGGTTATGGGAGCCTGAGCTACTCATCTCAGGGAAAAATGCAATGCACGAACCACTGTTAGGAAGCAGCAGAAACAAGGCCAGACTTCTGGGCAGCTGTGCAGAACAGCTCCTTGATGTTTTACATGCAGGCACCAGCACAAGAAACCAACCAAACAACTTTCTTGACAGCCTGGAGATCTGCAGGCTTAGACAGCAACAGTCTCATACATGTTCCACTGCACTTGTGCTGTGACAGTATCTGCAGTACGGATGGGCAGGGCTGTGTCTCTGGCCCTTGCTCACCTGGGAGAGCCTTACTACCCTCTAAAGGGGGTCCATGCTGCAGGATGAGACATTTATTTATTACCAGAGAGAGTAAACTGTCAATAGATCTGAGCTGCTGGTCTCACAGGCGAGATGAAGCAGGTGCAGGCTGCTCTCCGGGGCACGAATAAAAAGCTTGCGCATGAAAACCCTGTGAAGGCGAACTCTGCAGGTGCGAATTTGCAAATCTGTCCCATTAAATTAGAAGGCTTTGGCTCAGCGTGCTGCAAAAATACACACAGAAAGCCACAGACCTCTCCCTCCCCCTCTCTGAGCAAAGCATAACACACTTTCCTTCATGCCGCCCCAAAAGTAAAATGGTTTACGATCAAAAGCCCATGCTGCTTCAAACTGAAATGCTGATGAGGCTGAGGATGATGATACAATGTGGAAGTGACAACTGCAGAGCCCCAGCAAATTTCTGAGGCAGTGACTCTCCAGGGCAGGGAACATCACATTCTCAATCCCATTTATGGTGCTAGAATAGCATCACAGCTATGTTAATTCCCAAGCAAGGAAATTATTCTTTCAGAGCAGAATAAAATAGATTTCAGGGTTATTTTGGGAGTTCAGACCAGGGAATCAGTTGATCACCTTTCCCCATCCCCTTGATATTTCTCTCTACAGCTTCTGCCTGTCCTGACATCAGAGCAGCCCAGTCTTAGCAACACCTATGCCTGATAATCAAACTGTACCAACACCCTGGAAATCTGTGAATCCTGTGCTGCCAAAGCCTGTTTCAGCAGCAGCCACTCAAAACTGAAGCTCATGACCTTCTGCCAGGGCAGGAACCATGTGCTCCATCAGCAATAGGTACTGCTCACACACACTCCATTTCATTCCCCCAAGCCACTGCTCCATTGCATAGCACTGAGGTACCAGGGCTAATAAATGCTAGAATAGAGACACTTATCCAATATGGAATCAGATCAACATAAGCCAATTGCTTTTCCTCAGTGTTTGACCATAATCTGCAATTAACAAATCAATTAAAATTTATTTTCCCTTCTTCTGACAAGAAACAAGATATCACCATCAATAATCCTGTATCCTAGACTCTAGGACTTCCCAGAAGAGCACAGAAGGCATGAGGAGAAGAAACCCAGAAGCATCCAAGAAGGAGGGCTTTTTTTTTTTCCTATTTCAGCCAGATTTGGCCGGTGTTGACCACTCAAGGATGACTTCACTTTCTGAAGAGTCACCTGTGGGACACTAATTTGTTTGACAAATGAGACTCTGTGGGGTGCAAAAACACAAACACACAGACAATGCCAAGGCAGTGTTTAGATCCACATTAAAACTTCTCCAAAGTGCCTAGCTGGAAAATAGGCTTTCACAGATCCATATTCTGTAGGACAAACAACAATTTTGTAATTTCTTTGACCACACCATACTGCATATTACAGCAGACCTAAGCAGTCTCATCATACCCACACAAAAGGATTGCTGGAGCTCAGCACCTGCCCATCAGGGTGTCTTAGGCAAACTGCTTGCTGAGGCAGCATATTTGAGACTCTACTTAAAATATATTTGCCTTAGCAAGGGTAATTCGTAAACAATTAGTGCCACTCTCCTCAAGGCTGTTCATTATTCATTAGCTCCTCTGAGGTACCCAAGGAAGATCCAAGATGTACAAATCTTATGGGCAATTCAAACTCAGGGAGGGAGCTGAGGCTGTTCTCTCTCCAGTAAAACTCTGCTGGCCAAAGGCACCAGAGGACTAGCTCATGAGCTGCTCAGGCTCCACAGCATCAAATGCAGGGGTGTTTTTAATTTGTCCAGTCTGCCAGTAACTGCAACGACTTGTGTGTGCCATCAAGTCTCATCTGCTTGACCTTCTCACCCTAAATCCTTGCAGTAAAATTGCAGTAATTTGTGCTTCTTGAAACCAAACTTGACCCCTCTTCTCTGCATTTAAACCAAGAGCATTTTAACCACAGCTCACTGGGAATGCCTTGGGACACTCAGGTGCATCTGCTGTGGTTCCTTTTCCTCTCTTAGGCAGAGATAGGAAGGAAAGGCACACACAAAGAGCTCTGCTGCTTTGAGGGGCTGCAGAGTCTCAGCAAAAGGAAACGTCCCTTCTTCTACTGATTACAGCCCTCAACTCAGCTTGGCTTTGGTCTGTGATTGCAAAGTCAAACGTCCATCCCAAAGGCTCTGCCTGTCCCCACACTTTTATAAAGATGGAACTGGGAAGAAACTGTCCTGCATTGGACAGGTAAGGATACCAAATGTCTGAGTCCACATCCCACTGTTTCTGGCATTTCTGTTACTGCCTGGCAAGCAGGATGGCTTACAAATGAGTGAAGGTTTGGGTTGTCACACCTGTTTTCTCAAATAACTGTGCAGAGGCAGAAAGGAAAGAAACTCTGGATCTATCAGATACTTTGAGATAATTCTTTTGTGTAATATGCTAATAAGTATAGTTCAAAATAAATCAATAAACCCAAGCACCAAAGAAAGGAATTTCTTGATGACAGAAACATCCATTAATGTCTTGTTGGTTGAGCTTTAGAAAAGGCCTGGCAAGTCTATAAATAGCTATACATAGTGTTTCCTATCCAAAAACAAGAATGAACTGCAAAGGCAAACTAATCTGTAGGGCTGGTGCCCAGTGACTTGGAGTGCTGGCACATTTTTCTGTCATTCACACAGGCCCAGATATTACGTCAGTGTCTACATGGTTAAACAGTTTTCCAGAAGTAGTGCTGGCACAGGGCAAGGCAGCAGTGGGAGCAGGACTCTGCTGTCCCACAGCACATATCACAGAGCTGACACTTTTGATAGCTTTTCCCTCACAGCTCTGTGCAGCAGCCAGGCTTTGTCCCACCAGGACTGCAGATCTGGGAGGAGGCAAACCCTCCCAGCACAGCCCTACATGCAGCTCTCACACAGCCAAGAGCAAGACAGCTCCAGAGCCAGGCCAGCATCCCACCCCTCACCTGCACACCCCAACCTTTGCTGCAGGGGCTCCTGGCCAGGTAATCCTACAAGCCATGGGGAGCAGTGCAACCTCCAGGGCAGCTCAGTACAGACCACTGCTCCATGAGACCCTGGGCTAAGAAAAACCCAGGAAAAAAAAAAAAGAGATTGCACCAGCTGTATGATTGGTTTTGCAGCAGCAGGAGCTGCCAGAGCTCTGCACTGACTCAGGTAGCTCAGTTTGTAGCCCAGAATAAACTTGATTTTCAGCTGCCCCCACAGAGCAAGGACCACTGCCCACCCTCAGACTGGAGCACAGCCCTCTGCTTTTAAGACACCATCATGAAGAAAGTATCCAGGGTTTAAACTAATACTCCATGGTCCTGACAACCTACAATCCATGCAAGAATATGCTGCAATAACATTCCCATGTCTGCCCTGAGCTTTTGACTGGTTTCTAGCTAGAATTTAACAAAACTTGGGTGTTTTTTTGCTTATACAAGAAGCAGCCTGTCACCCAGATAAAACCCCTGAAGAAAACTAGCCAGCATCACAGATAGACACAAATCTAAGAAATCATGTTATATAGCATATATTGCTTTTTGAAGAAAGCACATGCTATAAAACAGTCCTTATCTTGAGCCTTTTCCTTCAAGTTTTGAGAAGTGTCTTGGTTATTTGTTTGTTGCTTTTCAATACTATCTGAGCAGAGATTAGACAGCAACTGATGTTGTGCACAGATCTCTGAGAAATATACATCTTCCATACAAAGCAATCAACCATGAGACACTGAACCACTGAGAGTGAACAGTTTCAATTTAGAGTAAAAGCAAAACCTAAATCTGTCCAGATACATCTGCTATTTTCTAAATTAAGTGTAGGCTTTCTAATAAATTAGACTTCATAAAAACTGGGGGACCAGCAAAGCTGTATTATCTCTTCACAAAGTATCCTTATGTGTAGGCTACAGAAATAAGTACTATGATTTGGTATCTCCTTTTCCATAACAGGCAGGAGTATCACCTACACATCGATACTTCTATGTATTTCCATTTCTACTAATTTCTTAGAATCCAAGGTCCTACTTACTGAAAGGCACATCTTAATGAATGCACATTCACCTCTGGATCTCTGGGCAGTTCACACCCATCTCTGGCAAAAACACACCTTTAAAATTGCATTATGTAACCATTTCTTCCCTGTACTCCCTGATTTTCCAGCAAGTAACTTGTTTTTGAAGTTGCAATTCAAATGCTAACTGTGAAGGATGGGCTCTGCCTCTGAAAGCACAACCTCCCTGCTTGCCAGCCCAAGCAAAGGCATTGCTCTGTCCTCAGAGCAGCCCTCTTCTGATGCTTGGAGGCAGTCAAAACCTTTGCAGGTGCTGAACTCCAGTTTATAAGGACCACAGTACTCCCATGGGAACGTTCAAGATGCTGGCAGGTGGAAGAAAACAAACACGCTAGAGGATCTAGCTTTCTCTGAACTCCACAAAAATCTTCATTTAAGACTAAAAACTGCATCCTTTACTCTCTATATATCCACTGAGATATTTACATATGGGTCAATAGCAGAAAGCATCACTTTTCCTTAACACCCCTAAATGCAGGAATCATATGTGCTAAAAGCAAGCCTAATTACTGTCCTGACTTACTGCTGCTCCATTTCTTTATGCCAAAGGAGGGCACTAATATCCTCCCTCAGAGAGGTCATCTGCATATAGACCAGGGCCACAGATGCTTCCTCAACAAGCCCCCTAACTTCCTTAATTATCACTACTGAGAGTTGTCTTTTGGAATTCTACCCCCACCCCTCCAATAACACAAGAACTCTGCATTTTCCAACCATGAGACAGTCTCATCAGGGTGACTGCAGTGAAGTATCACACAGGGCCAAATAAAAATGTTCTGCCATGTTCAACTAACCCAAAAATAGTTGAAGAATATTTTTAATAAGTTCAGCTGCCTTTCCCTACTAACACACTGCTTCAAACTTGTGGTTCACACCCCCATTCTCTTATTAAGGGAAAGTCCCTGGAGAGCTACATCCTTCACATTGCAATAAGGAGTCTCCCTGTCGTTCATTAGAGATATGAATTTTCTGATGTTCTAGCTCAGAGTATCATGGAAAAGGTGTTTTACTCCTAACTGTGCTAGAATGAGAGTTTTCCTAGCACTTTCAAGGGTCACCTTGAGTAAGTGGCTCTGTGCCTCATTTTCCTATGTAACACTGATAAAGCTCTTGCCTTCCTTTTTGTAGTACTGATACCAACGTAGCACAAACGCAAAGAGCTATGCAACCATTTAGTCTTGTATGTCACAAAGGCTGGCATTTCACCAGGCACTCTGATTTGAGGGGAGGAAAGAATGGAGTCCAGCTGCCAGACTCAGCTCCAGAAGCTATGTGGCACGAGGAAAAATATTGAAACCAATGAGAATGAGGCTTTTGGGCTGATTTGACAAAACGTGAAACGTCACGTGAACACGTGTCACCTGAACATCCTTGAGGTGCTGATCTAGGTTTAAACAGAAGAATCAAAACAAAGCAATTCAATACTGATGAAGTGACTTCAAGTCCCACAGTTCACCAGTCCATCTTTTCGTATTCTGGACAACTGCTTGTATTGAAGCATTTGAACTTTTTAGAAAACAGGTATTTCAAAAGTTATTCCAGTCTATACCAGAGCTGAAAGGCTTTGCCTTTGCCAATATTCCTACTTAACTCCCAGGACAGTTGGTAGGTATACAAGATGAGCTGCACTACCACCATAGGGAGCTGTCATTGCTTGATCCTGACCAGGCTTTTCAACAGAAAAAATTGACCATTTTCAGAAAAAGATTTGGGGTTCTTTGGGTTCTATCCTGTATTGGTGAAATAGCAACATTATTCAAACAGACAGTATCAGGTATGGAGCATTACAGTACCTTTGCTTAAGCACCAGCAGCATGAGATGCAGAAGAGCCTGAGATGCTTGTTAACTTGAGAAGTGCCAGTTCTATTGCTGGCACAGGTGGGAGTGCCAGGATGGGACTCAAGAGTCAAAGGGAACATAACAAATACAGGAAAGCACCCACTGATACAGCAGCTTATTGTTTTGGGCCTCTCAATGGCAAATGTATGCTTCTGTGTATTAGTGGTGTGCCCGTCAGGGTTTGGTGAGATGGCCTTGCTGACCTCTCTGAACAGTCCCAAATACATCCACCACCCACAGGAACAATTAGTACCCACCCACCCACAATCAGTACCTGAGACACCTCAAAATTAAAGCAGCACAACTCTCCTTTCCCCTCCTTCATAGAAAAGGGATTAAAAATAGCCACTTGTTAGAAGCACACCCATCCACACGAAGCCCTGGGTATTTACCTCCAGCAAGGAAGCACACCCATCCACACGAAGCCCTGGGTATTTACCTCCAGCAAGGAACCATAAGAAAAAGAAAGGAAACAATTACCCAAAGAATAATGTTCTTCCAAATCATTTCTCTATGTTACCTTTTCTATTACTGCAAATATTTGTCTTTGAAGATCTTTTTCTGCATGAAAAATTAGATTTACTGTGCATGGAACATTTACAGATTATTAAGTCAAACCAACTACACTATTTTAAACTTAAAATATGGTTACTATAATAACCTCATAAAACACATGTAGATTTTAAAATTAAGAGTGATTATATACACAATCCATAACATTTTCATAGCTCTATAAAAATCCTCTGATATTTAAAAGTATTAAATGTTTTATGTAAGAGAACTCTCTCTTATCCTGAAGGATTTCAGTCCCACCAGGAAGGGCCTATCAATCAGCTCTTTCTCGTAGGAAAAATATTAGCAATATGTTTTACACAGAAGTCTCGTGTACCCTGCAAAGCAGTGCAAACAACAGAACAAGTCCCTCAGTCCTGGTTAATGGAAACCTTACAGGTGCAGGACAGAATGTGAGGAGGGCAGTGACGCACACAGGCGTTTGATCACGCGTACTCGTAACTTCATTTACCATTCAAGGGAATTTTCATCCACCAGGCTCGCAGCAAACCAACTAGAAAGCAATTATGGGATTGCAATCTTCTGCCATCCCAATGATTGCAAGATTGTACAGCAAGTATTGGAGCTGACAGCACAGGAGGAGAAAAAGATGTTATGAAATGCCAGGTGATTAGCGATTGTAACAAAAACGGGACAACTATGTAGAAGACTGCTACTTGTGTCCCTTCACCTGTGTTTCTGTAAGGGTGTCCTTTTGTGAGAGCCCAGAGCAGCCTAAAGAACACAGCAAACTTACAGGAACACTTCTCAGACCCCATGTTTTTTCCTAGTGCCTCTGTATCACCATCTTTACTAGGGACAAAATTAGGGCTGAGGTACAGCAGGGACATTATCACCCCTATGAGACCTGGTGTTGACTGCCTAAAGATACAGACCTTGACAACAGCTAAGAAAAATCCCCACAGAACACAAGGTATTACAATAGGGATCACCTGGAAGGGAAAAAAAAAAACAAACCCACAATACAGGTTTCCTTGTGTCCTTGTCTAAAACAGATCAGATGCACTTTGATCCTTCTACAATCTTCAACCACTATTTAGGCTGCTGCAGCACTAATGCAATGCCTCCAGGCCCAACACTATGCCCTTACCCAAGGTAACTAAACACAGCTGCTCTGTTTGTTGCTGAAGTGGTAAAAAGCTATTGGGATTCATCATCCAAAAAATAACTAGTTACCTTCAACTTTGCTAGTCATGATGGCAGCTGGCATGGGATGCATCTCTCCAGTTTAAACTCATCTGAGATGTTTCAGAGACCAGCTGTAAGCTATGAACTTCAGAAAAAGGTACAGAGAGAAGCTAACATCTCCCCACTAGGCTGGGAGTGAACCTGTGCTTTAGCAGTATAATGCCTCAACACCTTTTTGGATTAGCAGGAGAAAACAAAACATCAGTGCCCTGGTTTCAGGGCTGAAGATTTAAAAGCAATTTCAACACTTAAAATTCAGAGGTAGGACTTAACCCAGGAGTCCTGCTGCTCTGTGCTGTCCTCCTCCTTATGACCATGAAGATGATTTTTCCGAAGCTCCCTGAACTCTCTGGCCAACAACACAGCATCAAGAGCTGGATCCAACCACTCCCAAATTTTAAATGCTACCCAGGCAAGGTCTCAGATCAGCACTGATCTGACACTAAAGCCGCACCTGGGTCTCTAATACTACTCCTACATAAGGTAATGAAGAACCTCAATCCCAGAGCACACATAAGCATGTACTCTCTAGACAGCCTCACACTTAAGTCCAGAGCCAGAGTCCCCATGCACTGTAACTCCATGAATCAGAGTTCTGTAGCCATTCTTTCCTTATGGAGTACAGAAATAAGGGGCTAAACCCAGGTGATTTAAAAACTGGTGTATTGAACTTGGCACAGTTGTGTGAAACTCTGGCTCTCCATCCCCACACTTTTTTGCCAGCATGGATTGAGCTGAGAGCCAAGGGGTTTCTTTTCCAGAGGAGCAAGAGCTGATTTATTGCCTCATGTAGCTGTAATTAGCCCCTCCAAGAACAGAACTGACAGTCCAATATGTCTTTCAGCAAAAAAGGATCCAATATCAGACCCATCCAGGTTTGTCTTATATCAAGGAAGTTCACTGAGTTCACTGCCCATGCTGGGATATTTCTGGATTGCTCCATCATTATCTGGGATCATAATTAGAGACAAGTTGATTGTATTTTCCCCTCAAGGAGGTACATGAGCTTTTCAATTCATTACACTCAGGGCATTCAGCAGTCACTGGCTGATAGCCACCTTGGTCACTATGTCTGGGACCAAGCAGCACCACTGTAAATATATGGAGTTCATAGCCATCAGTGCCAGCTGGAGCTATTCTGGGATATGGGGTGAAAGCCACATGGTTCATAAACCAAGAGAGCACAATGTGGTTTGAATGATGCCTTTTTGGTAAAGCTACAAGATAATCTATCCAGGTGAGGTCACATCTTCATGGAAATAAACAGCTTCACAGGGCCTTGCATGACATTTGAGACAATAACCATTGGCAAAGAACGGGCAGAACTTTTGCAGCTGGTATCTTCTGCACAGAAATATGTGATATAGTCAATTGTAACACTTGGAATTCAGTAATCAGTTCTGTTGAACTGTCCTGGGAAATTCCAGGGAAAAAGTAAGTTTTAAAGCTTTCAATTACTCATTACTGTTTGTTAACAGTATTAATAACATAACAGTAATTAATAATATTCTCCCCCAAATTTTCAAAACAACTTCAAACTAACATGTTATTTAGAACTGAAATTCAGCACTTCTGAAGAGAAGAATACACATGCTTTTCTGATGATGTATCTCTCCTTTCTGGCAAACAGAACTGTGTCTCTTTTACAAAGGAAATTGAAGCAGATACCTGGAAACAACCATTTTTCCCATCCCAACAACTTAAGCTCCATACTTCAACAGATAGAAGATATGTAAAGTTGATTAGGGAAATAGTGCAAAAGCTAAAAACAGTGATAAAGCTTTATGGTCCATATGTACCTCCACCTGGAAAAGCCCTGAAAGCATCCCATGAAATCCCCAATCCCTCAGAAATCTGTAAGAGCTGGCTATTGTGATACCTCCTTCCAAAAACAGCACACAGAAAATTTGTTTAGCTTACAAACATGAGTTTACTGTCAGTTGTGCTGTTTATACTACCACGGGTGTTGACAAACTCTTGTGAGTCTAAGGCAAGATCCATCAGAAAGTGCAGAGTCCAGGAAGCCTTGACTGGCCTGGATGGCAAGGAAAATATTGGGTCCAATCCAGTTCAACACAGAAATTTCAGAAAATTGGACTTTCTGCAAAATAGAACTGATTTTTAGGCAGTTCCACTGCAAACAGGAGGGAAAAGAGGTAGGTGCTTAACTTCAGTGTTCCTGAAAGACAGACAATAGCCCAAAATGTCCTGCCTTAAGCTTGCTAGAACAGATTCCCCCTAAGGCTGATGTCCCAGACACTGAGAGGGACTGTCCATAGCCAGGGAAATCTCAGAAGACAAAGCCCTGACACATGTGAGGAGACAGGATGGAGACCCAAGCAGCAAACACATCTGCTGGGTGCCACGGGCAGGCTCCAAGCCAAAGCCCAGCTTACAGTGCTGATATGAAGATACTGGGGTGGAACTGAAGCGGGAAATAACCACCTACATGGTCCTAATTTTCTCCAAGCCATTTGCCCACCACAGCTACTTTCAAGATCAGCTGGAGCTGCAGTCAGGACATGCTCTGATTGGTTTGGATTACCAAATCACCATGCAGCTTCTGGGTAATAAAGCTGACTTCAGGAATACAAGAGCAGCAAGGCAGCTGTGCACCAGCCCTACCTTTGAGATTACCGAGCATAAACTTATGCTTCACATGAGCATAAATGCATTTCAGTGGTGTTGATACCAGCTTTAACAGTGCTGAGAATCAGTGAGTCTTCTGGATTCACTGCTCCTGAAAACCTTTAAATAAAAAAGGACCTGCCTGTGTTTTTATATATACAGCAGTATGTCTGTAATGGTCCATCCATCCAAAAATTCCCACTGTTTGGCTGACTTCACAGCACAGAGCACTGCTTGCACTAGAAGATCCCCTTGCATGCAAAGCTCAGCATCAGCCTCAATGCCCTGTTCTCAATTTCACAGACAGCAGAACACGAGGCTAAATTCTGCACTCAGATCTGCTGTCGTCAACCTTAGGGCGGTGCCACAGAAGGGACAATTTAACCGAAACCAGTGTTTTCTTACTATAAATAATTAAGATTTAAAATACACTCTGTTCTTTGTCTCTGTATACTGCCCACGGCTGTATGCTTTAGCATGTCAGGCTTGTCCTCACTATTTCTGGGAATCTTCTAATCAAAAGAGGTGGGAAATTCATCCTTAGTGCCTTTTTAAAAGAAACAAACAAAAAAGCCCCACAAAGTCTTGCTGTTCCTGGCTGTTGATACTTTGAGAGGGGAATGCACTAAAAGCAGCATTTAGATCTGAGAGCCTGGAATGCATGTTACTGAGAGATGAATCATGCAAATAAAACTGACAGGTAAATCTATATATCTGGCACTATGTTTAGTAGCAATGGCAGAGATGTTCCTCAGCACAGAGCCACTTGTTGTAAGCATAATTCATAGTCATTTCTAAGATGGGGTGGATAATTTGAGTTTTGAAGATACCATATAGCTATTTTAATAGCAACTGCTAACACAAATACCTCAAGGCTATATAATTTGTACCAATAAAGTAAATTGCCTTCAAAGTGGCAGGAAGAAGAGAAAAGGTAAACAAGCCACAAACATTTCTTATTTTAGCATACCTTGAACCAATACAAAATGATTTCTTTAAACCTTTACTCTTCTTCAATAGTTAATTGAGGTCTAAACCCAGTTAAATAGGTCTTAAACCATATAATCATTATTATTTCCTTTGTTTTCAGTTCAGTAAGGCATTAGAGACTTGGACTTTGCCTACTGACCAAATGAGGCATTTACCTACACCAGTGCAACTCAAGAACAGCTTCACATACTTCATTTAAAATCTTGACTGGAAGGGGAGAGTCAAGACAGTAATTTTTAAACTTCTCTGCTGATTCCCCCAGCACTTCTCATATTGCAACAAAATGGTTATAATTTGCAGTATATTTCTCCACTGGGGCACACTGATAGGAATAAAAATTTTAAAAATTAACAGATGACTTCGTCAATGCAATTATTTGATAATGTATGGCCCCAGTTAACAGACAGTCCCAGAATACCAGGAGCACTGGTCAATACTTAAAGGGAATATGAATTCAAGGCCATCAAGGCCATAAAATATCTCAGAAGCTCAGATTCAGCCTTCAAAGAGATCAAATAAGCTGGAAATATTATAAAAAGCAGGTCTTGCGGAGGAAGCTTATTCTACTCTCAACCCAGTTATGCTGCAATGGCTTGTTAGTAAAAAATTAGGAAATGCAAGTCTCCCTTCATGTATAATTAACTTTTCTTCCCCTCCATTTACTAGAAGGCGCTGGATTCTACATTTTTCCTCATTTTGTTGGCATTACTGCTGTTCCCCTGTCACTTACAGTACGGTAGAGCCACTAGCATGCATAAGACTGAATTCAAGGCTGTTCTAAAGGGGCAGAGAAATGGACATTTCTGCAAGCACAGCATGTACAAAGGTTCTCGAGAATTCTATTGTATGTCTTCTCCTTGAAAAAATTCAGAAAACTAAACTGAATCTCAAAATAATATCTATTATGAAACAATAATTCTGGATACGTGGAATATTTTGGTGTTCATTTCTTATCTTTCTAAAGCCACCGCTGCAAAATATTCTGATGTTTGGTACTCACTGAAGTGCTCCCCCAAAATATATATTCAGGACTACACATCAATAAAGGATGAAGCTCTGAGGGCTATCCTTCAAAGAACTTTATTCCACTCGGCTCAATTTCATACAGGTTTGATCTTTCAAACTGCACAGACACCTGTAATTCCATTCCACCCCAAACAAATCACAGCCAAACAACCACCACAACATCTAGATCCTGCTTTTCAATGCTCCAAGTGATGATAAACACTTAGAAATGAGAAGGAGAGAGAGACCAGTGTCCTAGTATGAGAGGAGGAGGAGGTAAGGTCTAGAATCTGAGACCAGAGAGTTCAAGCTCCTTGGTAGGGTCACATCCGAGACCAACATCAACTGGAAGATCCCTCTCTAGGTCCCCATTTGTTTGCATAGTGACTATCACAACACTTACACACATCCCTCCTACCAAGAAACTTGTCTGCCTGGACTTGGAGGAAAAAAAATAAACAACAGCACTTCGGATTGGACTAAGCATTGCACACAGCTCTCGGTGACCAGATGGGCCTCAGTCTTCCTGAAGAGGCCTTCTTGCTTGTTGGCCTCTTTTGGAAATATCGTTAAATTCTAGGAGAGTGTTTTTGCATTAAAAATACATTCTCAGTGACTGAGAAGGAAGGCAACTTTCCCTCATTATACCAATAAGACGTTCAGCACTTCTGGAGGATTTATGAAGAAAATCCAAGAAGCTACATTGAGCAAATTAACCTTACCTACTGAAGGCTGATGGCAGATAAAGCCAGCCTTAAGCCAGCCTCCAGTGGGGAGATGAAACACAGAAGGAAGAAGCACAGCTCAAGGAAAAAAAAAAAACCCACAGTTTTCCAAATTAGAAATGCTGTTCCATGCTTCCCTGATTTCTTGCTTTGCACATGCTATTATAAATAGCAAGCAGAAACGCCTTACTTCTCCAAGTGCACATCCTGAAGCACACACAGCCTCCCTCGGCCACGCGGCGCACGGCACGCCGCAGGATCGCTCCGGCGCTCTACGGAGCAGCCATCATCTCCAGCCACAAGATCTCTACTGAAACATGACGACACCACAAATGGTTTAATTCAATCTGAGGGAAAGAGCCGTAGCTTTCAATGTGCATCCCGCCCAAGTATCAAATCATAAGGTTCATCCAAACCCGAGACCTGGGAGAAGAAGCTCAGTGAATTAGCCTGATGATTTGTAGTCTTATTGACTATAAAGAACACTCTGAAAAAGCAGTGATATAGGAGTTATATTAAAAAGAAACATCCTTGTATCACTGACAGGAAAATAGTCAACTTTTTCTTCAATCATTTTAAGCATAACAGCATTATTAAAGTCTTTATGCTTTGAGTGAAAGCATTAATTACTATACCCATCAGGAATATTTTTCATTGTCAAATTGCCTTTTACCATGCTAATAAACACCATGATTTGCGTGTAAAAATTAATAATGTTACCTCATTTATAGGTCAAAACACAAAGACTAAAATAGTTTCTGCAATTCTCCCTAAATAACTAGCTCTTACATATCAAGTTTTACGGCACATTAGAAATGAGTGCAATTCAGACAAGATTTGAATAGCTGAGTAGATAGAGAGGGAAAGATAAGAGGAAATAAGAAAAATCTTGTGGTAAGTTAAGCCTTCAAAAAAAAGCTTACCAAAAAAATCACTTTTAAAACAATTTCTGGACCCCGTGTGACCTAGGGATGAAACAGCTGTATGCAGGTTATTACTCAAAGTATTCACAGATTATGCCTCCAGCCACTCCATGTATAAATGGTATGCCAGAACAACTAAATGCATTTTAAAAATCACTTTCAATTACTCTTGCACTTCATTCAGTCTTAATGCAACATCCACCACTCCTATGTAACTTGTGGAAATGGATTGAAGGATTTGAATATTTTCATAAGAGACTGATGATCAAATCCTGCACCATTTTTTTTTAAGATTCAAGACTATTACTAGGGTCCTCTTCCCACCTTTGTTTAGTAACATGATGGGTTTGGTAGTGTGGAGGACGATGAGCACGGCCACTTACTTTTCCCCCTTTAATTATCTACTTGAGCATGTTAGAGGCCTGTTAGAGCACAGATACTTCCCAGGGTACCATAATTCCCTCAGCATCAGATAGGCTTGGATCATTCCTTCTCATTCCAAAGTTGCAGACACACACAGTATTTCAGCAGCTACCAAATGGTGGTTAATAAAGGTATTGGACTACTACCTGCTCTTATAGGTGGCAGCAAATAGCCAAGGTTGGCTCATTCTGAAAGAACCACACAGCAACCCAAGCTCTTATCTTTGAGCCCTCCCAGGACAGTCATATTTGCGTTGAGTTTAATGTGATTTCCAAAGCAATGGGAACAGACATTTCTCTCCCTTTCTGAAATGCATTAAAGCAAGACTGCAGTGCTAACTCAGTGCCTGACATTCCCCTACTCTGTTAGTGGAGGCTGAGACTGAAGCACAGCACCAAAGTAATCTTTCACAGCACCCCACTCCAGCCTCAGGGATAAGGTGTTAAGGTCAGGCAATCAAAGTGCTCCCCTGCTATACAGAAAGCTGGTATCTACAGAGAAATGCACAGCCTGGGGCATGGAGGAGATGGCAAAAAAAGATCAGGCCATTTATTTACCTCCCCAAATATGCTTCCCTGTGTCCAACTTCAAGCAGCCAGTTTGAGAACTGCTGGCCTTGGTGACATGCCCTGGATCTCACACGGCGCATCACCGTGAAGGCTGAGAACATGGAGCTGCCTCCTCTGTGGAAAATGCACTACTCAAAGGAGCCTCTGACTATCCTGACAGAAATTCAAGTATTTCCCCAAGAAAACAGTTTTGTAATGAAAGTAACTGTGCCAACACTATTTTGCTTGCATTACAAACAAGCACCTAAGATGGCTTTTGTGACCCAGACTTTCCCAAAGCAGTCTGCACTACTCCAACACACGTGTGACAGTATGTGCTGCAGACTCAATTCTAACAAACACATACGTCAGGAAGGTATATTGTGGGGTACAGTTTGACATGAGCATCTCAGAGAGCTTCAGGACATGAACTACATCTTGGATCTTTAAGATCTTTCCTTTGATTGTTGAAGAAAGACACAAAGGTGGGAACAGTGCATAGTAGCCTCCAGAACTTCATGTTCTCACTTGTCACCCTCTCTCACCTTGTCCACAAATTCTGTCTTCAATCCTAACATTCTCCAGCTCTTGTAGGGTTTTGATCACAAGTTCTTCAAGGTGAAGATTCTGTCCTTTACGGGCATGGCATGCAGGCAGCTGCACAGAGGAAGGAGGCCCACAATGCTGGGGCTGGCCAAGGAGGCTTCGGAGCACCTCTGGTGGGATGAGATGGATGAAACCACTCTGCCCATTCTCATATTCACAAGACAGCACAATGCAAAGTGCTCAGATCTGTTTGCCAGTCCGAGGAAGGGGCACTCTGTGCCTTAAGTAAATGGGATGTTACTGCTTAAGGCCTTCCACTTAAAGGCCTGAAAGTCCTATCAACAGCACCACTGGGGCTTTTCTACAAAGTGAAAATTCAGCTCCCAGCATTGTGACTGGGAAGAGAACATGACTCAGGTAGCACTACTGTGGCAGCATCTGCCTAGGACAGTCACACTGCAGAGATGTCCTCTGCAGACATCTCAAAGCCCTGCTTTGGGACCCTGAGCAGAGAAGAGCTGTAAGGCCAGGTTCCCTGGCTTCTCCCACACAGCCTTCTGAGCAAGAGGATCCTGTGGGAAGACTACTGCATGGAGAATGTCTCTCCAACAGGGCAGGATCATGGCTCAGGGGACTGACAAGACACCTCCACATCTCAGCTAACTTGCCTTAGCTTTGCTGTCCCCATAGACCAGCTGACAAGAACAAGTCCTGCTGTATTTCCTAGCTAACAGCATGCAACCTCTGCTGAAAGCAGCCTGCCCTGCACCCAGGCAGTGAAACCTCCCCAGAGCCACCAGTACCCAGTACTGACTCCAGGGATAGCAGAGAGCACCAAAAACTGGCTGGGCCCCTGAGGAAGGTTCAGCCTGCCCCTGCCCTCCATACAATATTGACATATCAAGACCCCAATCCCCACCTCAGGCAAGATAAAAGTACTTGTAATATGTGTTTTCTAGCAGTGAGGGAGAAAGTGATTTCTGTGCTTTCAGGAGTACAGAAAAGGATTTTGCAGCTTCAGAGGAAGGGAGTTCTCCCTGCAGCAAGGCTAGCCTGCAGTCCCTCTCTACTCCATCCAGAAGCCCAGGGATCCATTCCACACTGTGCAGCTTGACTCTTGTTCGGCTGATTTCTTTTCCAGCCTCTAAGTCTGAACATCGCTGCATGACGTTCCTTCCTCTGCTAAGCATCTTTCTAACTGTGACTGGAGAACCTGGCAAATGACCAAGTATTCTTTAACCTCCACATTAACTATTGTTAGCTTTGGCAAAGCCCAGCTCCTGGGATGCCTGGAGTGGTATCGCTTACTGCTGCAGCCTACAGGAACTGCTGTAGTGGCGAGATTCAGGGAACAGGGATCAGGTAGCAGATGCAAAACAGAGTCCCACAGTGTCCTCCATCCCCCCACTGCCTAATGAGCTTTGGGAACAGCTACAACTTTTAAGCTCCTTACTTCTGCAAAAGCTTTGGAGACAGTGAATGTGCAGAACAGAGCAAGTCAGAGAAGCTGTAAGTTAGATGAGGCCAAATGCTACTTTTAGATCACTGAGATGTGTTGGTAACATTGCAGCTCCATAAAGTGATATTTATCTTTTAGGCATGGTGAAGAGATAGAGATGTTTGGCTCTAGCCAGCTTTGTCTGCTGGAGGATGGCACAGTCTGCACCACCTCCTCAAGCCTCAACAGAACCATCTTGGCTTGTACTCTTCCTGCTAGAGTCCTAACAGTAAAGTCCTTAGTCCCACATCCCACTGCACAAAAGCTAGGATATGTCTTTCTTCCCTGATTCTCGTGAATAAGTCCAACCAGTGAAATCAGTTATGGCTGCTCTGAGCAGTGCCAAAAATGGTTCTTTAGCCCATTTTTCACAGCAGACTGCAGGCTTTGCAAAGCAGCAGCTCCAGCCATATTCAGACAACCAAGTTCTACTGATGGCAAATCCTATGCAGAAATGTCCACAACATTCATCAGGGATAGCTGAATTCAGGGACCAGACGGCAGGTTTTCTTAAACAGACTTTATGTTGCTTAATATAGCCCACACTCTTCCCCAGTATCTGCACAACACTGAGCTGGAGATGTTCTGAGATTTGCACTGAGGAAGACTGGAGAGGTGGGAGAAAAGCTGCAGGAGGAAGCACTTAAAAAGCAAGAGATGACTTTGGAGAAACATCATCTGCAAGCAACAATCTCCTACCAGAGGACTCGCAATGCAGAGGCCTGGTTAGTAACAAAAACAAAACGTAAACCAGTGCCTGGTCAGGCAATGCAGTTGCAAATCCATCCAGGATTAGTCTCAAAAGCTGGAGTTGTGAAGAGTTTAGTCTGGCTCATACCTTTCCTCTGAGATGTCCTGCACGGTGCCTCACTGTACACCTACATTAAACTCCCCCGTGAGACCCATGCACCAAGGCCTTCTCATGCCACTCCAACACTGTGCAAGTTAGAAAAATTGCTTCACTGCCAACACAACTGGATCCCTGCCGTGAGAAGACTTTCACTGCCTTCTCATTTCTTCATTGAGATGCCAAAGTTCCTTGTATATTTCCTTTAAGGTCATCCCTACTTTGGACCTGTCCCATTTTGGTACTTGATTTCTACTGGGTTTGCTCTCAATAGCCCTTCTTTTTACATAGATAGAGGAAACCCAGAGAGTATTTGTTCCCTTCCTCTACCCCATGAAGGAAAACCTCTAGTAAATAGCAAACTGCTCAGAATTTTTTGGCATAAAAACAAGTACTGACTCTTGCACTTGCCTCATTCCCACTATCCCTTCCACAAAAGCCAAGCACCTGGAAACATGGACTGCTGTGAAGCCCATCTTGCAATTAATAAACACAAGTACCAGCAGCCCCAAAACCTGCCTCATCAGACACTCACTGCCAATTCAGGCAGCAACTGCAGCGTAACAGTCACTGTTTGCACAGGACAGGAGTTGGGCAACCCTCCTTCTGGAGGTGCTTTTGCCACCAGCTACCTGGAGCCTTGTTTTTTTTATTGCAGATGTTTTCTTCCTGCTCCCTGCACAGCTCCAGCTACACGAGCTCCATCTGAAGTTCCACGGAGAGCCTTTTGCCTGCCTGTGTAGTGCACAAGACACGCAGTGTGTTATACTGAAGCCACAGCCTGTTTGTTTCGCATCAAGGCAAGTACCAACAGCACATTCAAAAGGCAAAGGTGGCCCATCTCAGGTTAACTGGGAAAACAGCATAGATAGTAAAAGAATATCCTTAAGGCTAACGTTACTGCTATGAGCTTTTTAATTCACGTGAAGTCTTTGCAGATATGCTTTCTTAAGAGGTACTTACCTGTCCCCAAGCCCTGGTACGTCTATTGATCACTGCCCACAAGAAACTGTACTTTATAGGACATACTGCCTCCTTATGATTGAAATAGCTTCCTTCCTTAATCAGCATATAATCAGATATTCCCACACAGAAGAACTATAGCCCTGATTGACAAGATAGTTACAAAAATAAACCTGGGGTTTAAATATAGCTTGCTCGTCTCCCTGGAAGGTATGTAGTATTGTGTTATACAAGTCTACCATAATTTTCCTTGAATTAATATAGTCCATATTGCCCCACTGCCTTGGATCGCTATCAATTAAACTGCTCGCAGATTTGTGTTATACAGGAGAGCTTGCAGTTATGTTGGTTGGAAAGGCAACTCGCCTGTCCTCTGCATGGACTGACTTACCATCAGTATTTCATTGGCAATTAACACGTACAGCATTTGAGTTCACGTACCAGTTGAATGTGTGATTTCCAATGCAACTGTAGAGGTGGGTAGGTAAATAAGCGTGCAGAACCACACAGCTATGCATGGAAGCAAAATGCATATGCTCAACCTGAAGGGATATACGTGGAGAAGATATCTCTGTATGCAAACACACAAGCTAGCCAGGCAAGATTTAATTATCTCCTCTTTCTAGGGTGGACAGTTCAATAGCACAATACTCATTGCATTTCTTCCAATCTATCAGGATGTTCTGATGTATTAAATATGCAATGTAACGAGGGCAGAGCTCTATAGCCTTGATCTCGTTTCAGGAAAAAGAAAATGAGGAATTTTTTAAAAAAACCCCATTCTAATCATAAAATGCTTTTCATCTGTTAAAAAACTCCCCATTGCTGACTGGCTAAAAAAACACGGGACAGACCTCATATTTATTATGCAAATCCTCAGCATTAAGAAAACAAATCACCAACTAACATCTGTCTCGCTCTAAAGGAAAATAAATTTTAAAAAAAACAGCCACCCTTCCCCTCGCTCCCTACGCAGCGGGCCGAGCACCCCGCGGGATCGGCAGGGACGCGCCTCCCGCCCGCTCCCCGCCGGTGCTGCAATGTCCCCAGCACAGCGGCAGCC